>VDFB02266152.1:0-58762 GCA_007258455.2 Sequoia sempervirens
CTACATTAGCTATTGCCAAATCATATAGTCAGTTATTTTGTAGCCAGTCAACCTCAACCAGATATATGTACATGAAAACTGCCAATATAAGTCCATAATAAAATATCTCATGTTCTTAATCTTGTATGCTCGACATACTTGGAATTTATCCTTTGGTTCTCAACTTAGGTTGCATTCACTCCTTCTACAATAATATTCATAATTTTCACATTTACAGTCCATGTGCAATTGTTAGACATTCAGGCAACTACTAGAAGCATACCAAAAAGGTACTTCTAGCATTAGACTTCCACAATCTAGTATGATAGCATCACAATCAAGCATGTCCTGTAACTATTTAAAGGACCAATCATTTAGATTGATGAAAGGTACTCTTCTAAGGAAATAATAATTATTGACCCACACTATTAGCTTTGCAACAACCATAAATGATATGTATCAAGGCTATATAAGAATACTAAAAAATTATAAAAAAGAATTGAAAAACTGATAATCATAAAGAAAATTGAAGAATGTTTGCATTTATGGTGATGGTAAGAAAGAAACAATGACAGAGTAGTGCACGAACAACAAGGCTTGCGACATTTAAATAGTTCAATCTTATGGAAGGCATACTTGTCATTGCTTCCTATTGTTCAGAATTCTGATGACGATGGCATCAAAGATTAGAAGTTTTGACACCTTCATTCACCAATAACATTAATAATCTAAACATTTCTTAACATTCAATGTTCACCTATCAAGAATTGACCAGTGTGTGAATCACAAGCTCATGTTGTTCATCGTATATAGGTTTTTTCTTCAAAATGAAAACTAAAATGCTAACAAACATCCACATAAAACATAAACCTATATTCCAAGGAGCCAAATTTTTTTTGTATTGAACCATGACATCTAAAACCAAAATAACAGAACATAGGAATCCCTAAAGTTTATTAAGGAGAAACTGATATAGGAGGCATGAATAGGTTAAAACTCATATATTGCATGTTTAACAAGAAAACATTGATTTGAAAAGGATGAAGCCAATCTTGGGTACTTATTTTCCTGAAATGGAAAGGTACAAATTTGAACTATATGGTAACAAATGTAATTAATTGTGAGTAGAAAATAAGTTTTTTTTTTGTGCTAGTAATAGGATTTATATACATGAAAACCAAATGAAGAATAAAATAAGTGATAGAAAAGTCAAAAGAAGCTAATAATGCAGACAACTAGGATCTAAAGGTTGAAGAAACATGCCAAAGAAAGATTCTAATTTCTTGGTGGCACCAAATCCCAGAAGTCTTAGTCAACAATCTGAGAATTTACAAAACTCTTGAGTTGAAAAAAATAGATATACTTAGAATGTCAACTTGAAAAAGAAACTTGGATGTAAGAAAGCATAAATAGATTGCTCAAGAAGTATATTTAGTTACTTGTGATCTCTCAAACATGATAAATTCTAAGTATAGCATCAAAATTTGACAAAAGCATTGACTACTCTTTGAAAGATAAAAGTGAACAGGGGCAAGAACTTCCAAGTATGAATTTTGTGAAAATTTCTCCTGAAGCTAGTTTTTTTCTAAAAAAAAAGAGGGACATGAGGGACATAGGGGTGTAATGAGTTGCTGGAAATTATAATCAAATTTAAGGTGGATGGCACCATTGATCGGTGTAACACAATAACACTCACAATGTATGTTCTAGCTGGCATCCACTACTTCTATGACAGATTTCCTCCAGTACTAATATTTATAATCAATTGGACACTTATACTTGGTACAATTTTGAGAGATAGTGGTGCACATATGGATTAATGATGGTATGCGCTCAAAAAAGACCACATTTCACTAACTCCCATATCTTAAAAAACCAAGAAGTGCAGAAATTGAACGAAAAACCCAAGTATCTTTTAAAGAACAAGAGAAATCTAGGGTTTACATTGATGAATCCCCATCTAATTAAAGAACAAGATAAATCTAGGGTTTACATTGATGAATCCTCATCTAAATGGAGCACCTACATTAGGAGTTGAGAAACCCTAACCTAATTCTAAAAAGCTAAAAACACAACAATTACATTTAGGGAAACAAAAAAATTTCAAACCCTGTAATTTTAAACCATAGAAAAATCAAACAAAAACTATTGCAAATGATTTACCTCAAGATTCTTTTAGTTGCTACTTCAATCCATTCACAATGACAAAAGCACAAGCACTGTGAGATTTTTTTTAAAGTGCAGTTTAAGTGTTGAATTTTTGCATGGATATTAAAACAAGAGGTGTTGTTAAGATAAGGGTAAGCCATGTGAAGTGAATGTGAAGTGCAGTTTTGTATTCCCATGAGACTTCCAGTGCCAATTTTAGTGAGGGGTGGAAGTGAATGTGAAGTGCAATTCTCCAGTCAGGTGGAAGTGAATGTCCGTGAGACTTCTCGTGCCAATTTCAATTAGGGATGAGATAACTTTCGGTGCCAATTTCTAGGCATGAGACAATTCTGGTGGGAAAAGCCCACAATAAAGAGCCTATCGACTAATAAAATATTAAAAAAAATTAAAACTATCTAATAATTAAGTTTTTTATTTACTTAAGAGTTATATTATATTTTTTTCATTTACTTAGAATTCTTTATTTTTTTTATAAAATAACTCTTAAGTAAATAAACATAAATTAATGTCAATTTTCTAAACACACAATTGATCACCTATGTTATGATTTCCTATGGATAAATTAATTCATCTAATTATCCAAAAAAAATGGTATGACAAATTTATTAACAATGATAATATTAAACCCATCAAAGATTACCCTAAGGAACACAAGAAGGATAACTAAACACATTAGAAAACATTATTATCCTTTCAAATATCCAAATTCACCATCTGAATATTGCTCTTGAGAGGCACACATATGCCAATACAAAGTTTTGTGTGTCAAAAAAATGCAAAAATAGAATGGAATCTGAAAATACAAAAAACGAAATGGACCCCAGCCATTGGTTAAGCCTGACCATCAACTAGCCTATCAAAACTCATGAAAACAAACAGTCATAAAAAATCATGAAAATAAATTCACCTTACCTAAGGAACAAAACAAACTCACCAATACTCTAAGGCTTTCAATTGCATTAGCGACACCTTCTGCAAGCGCGACACCTAGATTTTTTCCGAACAACCTATGAGTGAAGTCAAGAAAGTGTCTGTCATTTCAAATTTTTCCTCCAATATCTAGATGATCCAAACCATGGGACTCTAGAGATGCACAGTCTACATCCACAAAGTCTTTGCATGAGTCGCATTTGTATTTGTAGGGTCACTGCCATGTTATCTTACAACGGAAGTAGGGATGCTTTCCTTTGAGAGGAAAGAGTTGCTAGAAAAACTAAACTGAATAAACCAAAAAATTTATTAACAAAAACGAAGAGATATATATATATATATATATATATATACTTCATTTCAACAAGCCTAAAGCTACGAGTTCCAGGTTGATGGGCTTCATGCATGACTGTGCGTGGGAGTAATGTATAGAGCGGATGGAGTTAATAGACTCAAGATTTTGCATTTGGTATAGCAACAAAATGGTAGACACAACCTTTAGTCTTGTGTCAACATAAATCACAATAGCCTTTCCCTTTCCCAATGAGTTGGAAATAATAAATTATTTAGAATTATATAAAAAAAAATATTTTTTTTAAATATTGTTTTGTTAGATTAAACTATTTTTAATGTATAGAATGGTAACATATATGTTTCTTATGATAATATATTTATATAATATTATTATTTTAGTTTTAAAATAATATAAATATATTAATTAAAATTGTTGATACAATAATATACATTCTTTTTCATTTAGTAGTTGATACTTATTTTTATTTAATTAAAAAATATTTTTTTACTTTATAACTATTCAAAAAAAATATTTTGCTCGAGTTATTTTTATTTATAGTTTTTGTTTTTTTTTTTTAATTTGAAATAATTCTTATTAAAAACTATGAATAAAATAAAATAACAACTAATATTTGCTAGTAATTTTAATTGATTAGTATGAAATGTAATTTTTAACATTTTACAACAAAAAACTAATTCCAATAACACTTATTAAAACGATTTGTGAAAAATAATTCTTAAATAAAATATAACAATAACATAAAAATATAAAAAAATTCAAAACATTAAACTCATAAAACATTCAAAGGACAAAATATTTCTATAGTCCATGTTATTGAACATGAATAATAGGCAAATTTATATTATTCAAATTTAATATCATTTTCTTTCTCTTTTCTTCATTCATTAATTTTTTTGAATTTTATTAAATTAAAAATATTAAACAATAATGATTCCCCCCTTAGATTATAATCATACTTGTACCTCTCAAAATTTGAATAAATAAGGGATATCTACTATAACTTAGTAAGACACAAATGGCATGCCATTAATATATAAAAATTGAAACACAACTAATATTTTAAAAAATAAAATTATATAAGAATTATTTAACTTTTTATTTACTTAAGAGTTATTTTATGTCGTGATATACAAAAATTGAAATACAATAAAATATTTAAAAAAACTAAAACTATCTAATAATTAAGTTTTTTATTTACTTAAGAGTTATATTATATTTTTTTTCATTTACTTAGAATTCTTTTATTTTTTATTTTTAAAGTCTTCTAAGTAAATGATTTTTTTTTATAAAATAACTCTGAAGTAAATAAACATAAATTAATGTCAATTTTCTAAACACACAATTGATCACCTACGTCATGATTTCCTATGGATAAATTAATTCATCTAATTATCCAAAAAAATGATATGACGAATTTATTAACAATGATAATATTAAACCCATCAAAGATTCCAACAAGTTAATGTGTTCCTTAGTATCTTATTTTTTTAGTTGTTTGGTTAACATAGTAGGAAAAGATTCTACATTTCTTTTCACATCTCCAATTAACACTTGAATTCCATAATCTTATGGAATGATAAGTTTGAATTATATCACCTTTCTTGTGATTTGTTCCGTGATATAAGCATGAAGTAAAAAGATTTTAGCTCCCTCTATTGAACTAGAGATATTGACATCATCACAAGCCTTTTTATGGCTCAAAATTTTAATACTAAAATTAAATAGAGTTGTCCCTTAAAGTGCACACTCATTAGCATAATTATTTAAGACATCAATCTATATGTTTCTAACTCAATATTTTCAAGGCTAATGGATGCATTTTGGAAAGGAACGTATTTTTCAATCATATTTTCAAAAAATGATATTTTATGTTCATTAAATTCATCAAGGTCAATATTTTCTTACTTAAAACCTTGAAAATTAATAAGGATTTATTTTCTAAGAAAAGATCCATACCTTTCATCTTCTTCGTGGATTCTTCCAAAATCCAATCCCTTTCACATTCTTGCAACTTTGAATTTTCTTCTTCCTCATGCTCAACTATCATAATTCCTCATTAAGATAAGAATTTATATAATCTTTTTTGAAAGTGATAGACTTTAATTTTTTGAAATTCATAGTTCTTTTTCTATACTCCATGATTTTTTTATTATCCCTTTCTTAAATACCTAGAATTGTACTTCTTTCTTTTGTTCATGATCCACAATTTTTGCTAAGACCCTTTCTTGTAGGTTTGAATCTAGTATACCCATACTTTTTTGGTTCCATGATCTATTTTTATAGCTCTTTAGAAAATTTCTTTAACTATTCTTTTAGAATTATTTCATTTTTACTTTGATATCCGTGGCTTAACTCCCAAGGTTCATTACAAAAGAAAAGTTTATTTTTTCCTAAATTATTTCTAGTACTTGTATTCATATTCTTTGTAATAATTGGAGGTGTGGTCCTCTAGTGGATGCATGATGTCCCTTCTTATGTGATTCTTCCTTTGAGTTGTTAAAATATGATGTTTTGGAAATTATTTATATGCCAGTACTAGTTGTGGCTCTTCCTTTTTTGTAGTTGTCCACCCTTTATTTTTATCCACTTTAGATAGTTTGGGAAAGAAAATTCTATATATTTTTGAAATGACAAAGTTTCCTTCAAATATAATCTCTTTTAATTCTATATCTTTTTACACATTCACAACCTTGATTAAAGGATTATAGAAACCTTCAGCTCATTGCCTTCAGGAATCTAACACAATGAAGTACTGTTGCCTCAACTCTCTTTCACACACTTTTTCTCTTTTGATTTGTGGCTTACTTCATCACTTTGCATCTACATCTAAAACTTCACAATTTGACTTGCATTTATACCATCTTCAACCTTAGAGACTTTCTCCAAGGTCGGCCACATAAGCTTCATTTCATAAAATTAAAATTAGGTTGAAAACTCAACATTCCCACGATGGAAAGGAATGAGAGTGGACCAAAAACACTTATCCAAGACCAAAAATAATGTCTTAGATCAACCACACATAATTAAATTTCAATTCTTCAAATGAAGTGTAAACACCAAGTTGGCCAAATCTAATGAAAACACAAGTGAGCATTGATGTACATGCTTTCCAACAAGAAGATGGAATGAGGACGACACAACACGCTTCATTATGCATGAGAACACATCTCGGGTTCCTTCAGATACATCCACAACAAGTGCAACAATCTTCAAACACCGAACTTCTTCCATTAGTCCATCCAGACTGTACAAACTCATACAACTTTGAAACATGACTTTCAAATCACCAAACCTCAAACCTCTTTTCCAAAACCCAGAGAAAACCATTATAAGACATATGCCAGATTTGCAAGATCTGAAATAGAAAAACAGAGGACTACATAGTAGAAACATTTCTCCTAGTCCATAGAAGACCAACTCTACCAAAATAGTTCACACACTGGTGAATGTAACTTTCACATACAATCAAACTAGAAGCTTCAACTCAGGAGATATCACCACTAGATCACCATTAGAAAACCTTCATATCTGCTCAAGCATAGGATCAACATAGGAGACATGCAAAACACATACTGAAGCACATTCTAAACACATTCATAACTCTGACTTCTCTTCTTTATTAATTTTCTCAAAAGCACTTGGAAACTCATCATTTCAGCACATTTGCAATGTCATGAAGATAGTTCCATGTACTCACAATATCTCAGTAGCATATCAACTATACATTTACAATATTCAACATATTGAACTGTGTTGACATCAATGATAACACCACCAAACTTGCTCATAGTTGCAACAATCTCCCCCTTTGTCATTGATGGCAACACATGATGTGAAAAACCATCAAAGACAACATCTTACACAATATTTTGAGAGAAAACATTCTCTTCCTCTCCAATTTTTTTTCACATGACTTTCTCTCCCCCTTTGACATCAATGGAAAAGATCAAAAAAATTGATCACTCCCCCTTAGGAGTGCACTCATTCAATTCATACTGCAATAATGAAAATATTTTCTACTCTCCCTGTAGAGTAGACCCATTCATCAGTCCAAATAAATGAAGAATCTATGATTTCACTAGACTGATGCACCTTCATGTGCACCTAAGATGCTCAAAAGTATCCTTT
The DNA here is from genome assembly GCA_007258455.2 of Sequoia sempervirens. Classification (NCBI taxonomy): domain Eukaryota; kingdom Viridiplantae; phylum Streptophyta; class Pinopsida; order Cupressales; family Cupressaceae; genus Sequoia; species Sequoia sempervirens. The sequence goes on from VDFB02266152.1 coordinate 7,523, forward strand.
AGAAGAGCCTTAGTAAATATATCTACAATTTGTTCCTTTGTCAGGTATCTATCCAATCTTGCATACCAAGCTCTAGGAGCTTGCTTCAATCCATATAACACCTTCTTCAACTTACAAACCATGTCTGGTTTGTTAGATAACTAAAACCCTTTAGGTTGTTCCATGTATACTTCTTCCTCCAATTCACCATTCAGAAATGTTGACTTGACATCCATCTGATACACTTTGAAATCCTTGTGGGCAAAAAATGTCAAAAACATTCTTATAGCTTCCATTCTAGCCACAAGAGAAAATGTTTCTTCAAAATCAATATCTTCAACTTGTGAATATCCCTTGCATACAAGTCTTGCGTTATTCCTTCCAACTTCTCCATTTTCATTTAGATTATTCCAGAACACCAATTTTGAACCAATTACATTCTTATTCACAAGTCTAGGAACTAGTTCCCATGTCTAATTTTTTTCTATTTGTTGCAACTCTTCTTTCATAGCTTTCATCCAACTCTCATCTTCACATGCTTCACTCACATAATTAGGTTCAATTTTAGAGAGTAAACAAAGATTTACCTCAATTTCTACTTTATTTCTTGTCTTCACACCTTTGCTCTTATCTCCAGTTATCTATTCCTTTGGATGATTCTTCTGTACATACTTAGGAGTCTTAACAACATGTTCTAGTTCATTCTCTTCTTCTTCTTCTCCAGTCTATTCTTCTTTCTCTTCTTCTTCCTTCTCCTTATTATCCTCAGGTACTTGTCCACAAATAGGGTCATAAAGTTCAACTTCACTTATCTCAATAGGTCTGTGCATGTATTCATCAACTTTAACATTAACACTTTCAACAATCTTCCTCAATCTGTTATTGAAGCATCTATATGCTTTGCTAGTAGTAGAGTACCCAAGAAAAATTCCTTCATCACATCTAGTATCAAAATTTCTAATATTTTCATCATCTCTTTTAATGTAACATTTTCTTCCAAATACCTTGAAGTACTTCACAGTAGGAATCTTACTAGTCCATAACTCAAAAGGATTCTTTGTGTTGTTGCCTCTAATCTGAATTCTATTAAGAACATAAACAATAATGTGTATTTCCTCTCTCTAGTACACATTTGATACATTTGATTCTTTCATCATGGTTCTTGTAGCTTCCTGTACTATCATGTTTTTCCTATCAACTACCCCATTATGCTGAGGGGTTCTCATATCAAAAAACTATCTCTTTATGCCATGTTGTTCACATAATATATTAAACTCACTAGAAGTGATTTCTCTACCTCTGTCAGATCTCAAACATTTTATTTTCAAATTTACTTCATTTTCCACTCTTGCTTTGAACACTTTAAACCTATCTAGAGCCTGTCACCATTCAGGCCTCCAATTCTAGTTAGACCACAAAGGTTAGTATGAATTAATTCGAGCATTCCAGTAGTAGAGTGCTCTTCTCCCTTAAAATCACATCTTGTCTATTTCCCCAATTGACAACTTCTACAAATAGTATTAGCAAGCCTTATGATTCTAGGCAAAGCTCAAACAACATCTTTTGAACTAATTTTGAATATATTATCAAAATTTACATGTCCCATTCTCCGGTGCCATAACCAACATTCACTAATTTGAGATACAAGGCATTGACCATCAACTCCCTTAAGCTAATAGATGTTTCCACGAGTTCTCCTTCCAAAAACAACCATATCTCCATTTTTGGATCCTTTTTTGATTTCACAGGTATTATTCGAAAACACAACTATAAAACCATTGCTACACATCTATCCAACACTCAAAAGGTTATTCCTCAAACCCTTCACATAATATACATCATCAATGTTGTGTACTCCATGAAAGCTAATTGAACCTTTCCCACAAATCTTAGCTCATGAATCATCACCAAACATGACTAAACCACCATCATACTTTTCAAGTTTAGTGAACTTACTCTTATCTCCGGACATGTGATTAGAACATCCATTTTCAATCACCCAATAGTCTTCATCCTTTCTTGCATGAAAGGCAGTGACCAAAGTACCTTCCATCTTATTCTTTTTTTTCTTTGGAGCATTCTTGCTTGCACATTTTCCTGGGTTATTAGACACATATTTTTTTTCCAAATCTAAAAACAAGCATTCACTGTCATCAACCTCATTTTCAAATTCATCATCAGATATTCCAGATTCTTCTTTAACATAATGTAGCTTCTTGTATTTATTAAATCCTTTCTATTTGTATCTTTATAATCGTTGTTCTTCTTGTGTACAACTCTATTCAAACATATTGAAGCATAATGACCAATATTACCACAACTGAAACATTTAAAGTGTAACATACCTTTATAATTTTTGGTACCTTTCTTCAACTTCCTGGTGAAATTTTCTTCCAACTCAATAGAACCATCACTCTCCAGATCATCTTCAATCTTCATCCTTAAATGTTGTTTCTGTCTTTTCTTCTTTCTTGAAATTTCTCATCTCAAATGCTTGCAAGGTGCCAAATAACTATTCTTTAGTATACTTCGTAGGATCATACATCTCTTCAATAACTAAGAATTTATCACTATAGCAATCTAGTAGGGTGATCAAGATCTTCTCAATAATATTTTCATCAATTAGCTTCCCCCCTTGATTCTTAACTACATTTTTTGTCATCTCAACCCTCTAGAAATAGCTTACAAATTCTTCACCTTCTTTCATTTTCAAATTATCAAATTTGTGCTTTGTCGCCAGCTTCTTTGTCAACTTTACTCTTTCATTTCCTTCATATAGTTCTTCCAACTTCTTCTAGACTTCATAAGCAGTGTCTAAAGAAAGAACCTTAGTTCACTTAGTTTTAGATAAAACACTCTAAATAGTATGCCTTTCTTTCTCATTCTCCTCATAAGCATAAACCTCTTTTGTAGTAGAAGGACCACTCACAAGAGCAATATACTTTGTCTCAAAAACTTTCCAAGTCTTGTAACCAAGAGAAACAATATATCCTCTCATTTGCACTTTCCAATCATTGTAATCAAATCCATCAAACATAGGGATCACCAAATTATGTGCCATTAGATCTTCCTTAAGTGGTTAAGCTCTACACCAAGGAACCAAAGCTCTTATACCAATTGTTAAAAGACACAAAACAACTGAGAGGGGGGTGAATCAGGTGTCACACAAATTCAAATTTAAAAATTCAACACTTATCAATTCCACAACCACACTATTATATTATTAAGTTGAGCATGAAACACAAATAATAGAAAGTAAATCAACACAATGAACACCAAATATTTACATGGAAAAACCAATGAGGGAAAAACCAGGGTGAGGATTAACTCACAATATAAAGAGATTATAAAACCGAATATAGAGGCTCACTGCCCAAAAGAGGACTCACTGTCCAAATACAAAGTGTCACTTCCTACATAAAGAACTCATTGTCCAACATGGAGGCTCACTGCCTACTAATATAAAAGAGAACAAAATATCCACCACAACAATTAACACACATCTACAACCTTGATTAAAGGATTGCAAAAACCTTCAGCTCACTCCCATCAGGAATCTAACACAATGAAGTATTGCTGCCTCAACTCACTTTCACACACTTCTGCTCTTTTGATTTGTGGCTTACTTCATCACTTTGCATCTACATCTAAATCTTCGCAATCTAACTTGCATTTATACCATCTTCAACCTTAGAAACTTTCTCCAAGGTCGGCCACATAAGCTTCATTTCATAAAATTCAAATTAGGTTGGAAAATCAACATTCTCATAGTGGAAAGGAATGAGAGTGAACCAAAAATACTTAACCAAGACCAAAAATAATGTCTCGGATCAACCACACAATTAAATTTCAATTCTTTAAATAAAGTGTAAACACTAGATCAACCAAACCTAATGAAAACACAAGTGATCATTGATGTACACGCTTTACAACAAGAAGATGGCATGCATATGACACAACACGCTTCATTATACACAAGAACACATCTCAGATTCCTTCAGATACATTTGTAGCAAGTGCAATAATCTTCAAACACCGAACTTCTTCCCTCAGTCCATCTGGACTGTGCAAACTCATACAACAAATTTGAAACAGGACTTTTGGATCACCAAACCTCAAACCTCTTTGCCAGAACCTAGAGAACACCATTATAAGACATATGCCAAATCCACAAGATCTGAAATAAAACAGTGGAGGATTGCGGAGCATAAACATTTCTCCTAGTCCACAGAAGACCAACTTTTCCAAAATAGTTCACACACTGGTGAATGTAACTTTCACATACCATCAAACCAAAAGCTTCAACTCAGGAGATATTACCACTAGATCACCATTAGGAAACCTTCAGATCCACACAAGCATAAGATCAACATAGGAGAAATGAGGAGCACATACCGAAGCACATTTTGAACACATTCATAACTCTAACTTCTCTTATTTATTAATTTTCTCAAAAGCACTTGGAAACTCATAATTTCAACACATCTACAACATCATGAATATATCTCCATGTACTCACAACATCTCAACAATATCTCAACTATACATGTACAATCTGCAACATACTGAACTGTGTTTACATCAATGACAACATTAATGACGCCACCAAACTTGCTCATACTTGCAACATGAAGATGGGGGAATAGATCCTTGAGGTGGAGGTGTTTGAGCTGCTAGTGATCTGGGGCTAGATGTTGGTGGTGATGTTGGTTGAGTTGTGGATGCGGATGCAGGGGTATATTCATGAGGCAGAGGTGCTTGAGGTACTGGTGATGTGGGGTTGGATGTTGATGTCAATGTGCCACTGGATAGTGTGCTTTCAAATGTGGTGCTAAAGGACTCCTCCATTGTTGGGGTTTTAGGTGTGGTGTGAAAGGACTCCTAGGTGTGAAATGTTAGTGTATGCTAACTTGCAGGTTGAACGAGTGTGATATATAATCTGCGAACTACTTCCCCCTTCACTCTTTTCCAATAATTATTGCTCTCTACCACGTGTTTCCACATCCTTTTTGGGCCATAGGACATAACATTCATCATTACATCCTTCATCCTTCTCACTAGCATTTTCGTGCTCATCTATAAAATGAGCTATTAATGTGAAATCTCGTGAAATTCTGATGCATGATAAAACCTATTCTTCTTTTATATTTTACTATTATATGTCAATTTCTCTCTTTTTTATGTATATTTGTGGTCTTCTTTTATTAGTAACCTTATTCTTTTTCATTATTTTATTATTTAAAATTCATGAATACATATAATAATATAAAGATATTGACATATATTGCTATATGTCTTCATATAGCAATATATGTCTGCATAAAATTCTTTCAATTGCATATTTTAGTCTTATTTCTATTATAGGTTTTTTTTCTCTCTTTTTCTTATATATTAGTTGTCTTCTTATATTAGTATCCTTATGCTTATTTCATAAATTTATATTATTAATTTACAATTTTGAATTCATATAATAGTATTAGGAAGGTTTCGACATATATTGCTATATGTCTTCACATAGCAATATATGTCTTTTTATTATTATTTTTTTGTCTTTTATGTATTTATGTTTTTACTTTTTACCTTTTTAGGTTAATTTCTCTCGATTTCTTTCATTTATTTGATGTCTTCTTTTATGAATAGCTCATGCTTTTTTCTTAAAATTTATATTAAAAATTGTTTTGATGTCTTCTTATAATTTATATTAAAAAATTGTTTTGATGTCTTCTTAAAATTTATATTAAACAATTGTTTTGATTTCATTTAATAATATTAAGTTATTGACATAAATTGCTATATGTCTTCATATAGCAATATATGTCTTTATGTTATTGGTTGTCTTCTTAATTTTCTTTCATCTTCTTAATCTTATTTCTCTTCCTCTATTCTTTTCTTTTATTCACATATTTCTAAAGTTTATTTGTGCCTTCTCTTTTTCCTTTCCTTTCATTAGTCCAACTTATTTCCTTTATATTATTTTATGTCTTCTTAAATTTCTTTCTTTTTCATATTTATTTACGTTTTTCTTTTATTTGTCATTTTCTTTCTATGGATGTTGTATCTATGTTGTCTTCATTTTATCCTCTTTCTTATTTCATTTATTTCTATTCTTTTTAAATTTATGAGGACATACAATAATATAAAGAAAGATAGTAACATATATTGCTATATGAAGACATATAGCAATATGTGTCTTTATATTTTACATTATTATGTCTTCATAAATTTATTTCATGAATTTATTAATTGTCTCTTCCTCTATCTTTTCTTATTTTTAATTCCTTATCTTTTACTTTTTATTAGTTTAAGCATTTTATTCTTTAATTGTTTGTTTTTGTCATTCTTTTAGCCTATTTTTTCTATCCTTGAACCTTGTGCCCCCTTTCCTCCTCTTCCCACCTCTTCCTTTTTAAGTTAGCTCTAGTCTGCAAATAATCATTTCTACTCTAGCTCTCTTGTATCCTGATGATGGATCATAGAGTGTGATTCAAAACATTCTTTTTTTGATGCAAAAATATCATACACAATCAAATCTAGAAACAATAATTTGAATTAGCTATATGGATTGTGGAAAATTGATACCATTAATGGCTAATAATCATCTTCCCAATGTTGATAATACTATCTTACTAAAATATTTTCTATCAATTAATGAAACCATTTTCAATATGAACCACATGTTATGTTTACTACTCAATTCATTTATTCTATTATCCTTCTCCCATATGAAGCTTGTTTCTATGCAATTTTTCATTCAAATAGTTTCAATCTCACCTCTTCATCTCTTAGAAAATTATACGATGAAATGAGTGTACCAAATGGACCATACTATCTCAACAAAGATGACAATCTCAAAATGAACGACACTTCATCATACATGAGATAGAGAAGAATGACCCCAGTATTAAATATTCTATTTGGTCGAACCCAAAAAATATATTGAATTACATGACATTGCAATAAAGAGGGAGTAAAATGTGGATCCATAGTTTTAGGAAGTCATATATCAATAAGTAATGATTCATTTGGAAGATCAATTTCATTCTGGTTAAATTGAAGTAAGTCATATAACACTTGATCATAAACATGTATTTTTGAATAATGTCTTAGTTGACCTTAACTCATAGTTTTCTTTGAGGATAGATTAAGATAATTAAGCCATGTTGAGTATGTGTATATTTATATTTAAAAAAATTGGTTAAGTTGTTAAGTGTGGAGTCATTTATTCTATTAAATTTCAATTTTTGATCTTTAGGAAAAAATGAAAAAAAATCCTTTATACCTGTAGTTAACCTTTATTTCTTTATAAAAGTAAAACAATTTTACATTTTATGTCTTATTTAGTCAAGCTATCACCATTAAATAGTAAAATTGATCTTTTTTCAACTTTCTAAATCTTTGAATCTCCTCAACTTGATCCACAATTCTTCTAGCCTTGCATTCCTCATTTTATTGTGTGAACTCATGGAGGCATCGATATGCTAGGCTCAGACCTTTCAATAAACCTTTATGTAGCCTAGAAATTTCAATTTTTGAATTTTAGGGAAAAAATGAAAAAAAAAAATTCGTTATAGTTACATGTAGTGTCAGAAAATGTACTCCTTTACATTTTCACACTTTGTTTTCCTCCCGTTAATAAATGGGACTTAATTCATACTTTAATTGACCTAATTATGTGTTCACAAGCTTTATTAATTACATTTTTTGAAAGGGGAATCAATATTTAATTAATGCAATTATCATTTTTAACACCCCAAAATGAATAGGTCCTAGCAATTTAGGTTAGTAACCATTTTCCCTTGGGCGAATACATCCCCTTTAGTTGCCAAATTCAAAAAATTTATGTGTTTTTGGTGGCCTTTTAATGATTTGAATTCAAATTTTAAAGGTCTTCTTGTGATGTTTAATTGTCGAGCAATTAAAGAAATCACCTATAAATACAAGGTCTTTTTATCAATTCAAATTCTAGAGAAGCAAGCTAGAACTTCAAGAGATCAATTACAAGAGAAAATATTAATGTCAACAGCATATTTATCAGTCATCTACAATAACATTCAAGATCTCAAGCATCATGTTGAAGTTATTTGCATCCATGCATGCTTTTGGAGCTAACATTGTGATGTATGTTTCAAGCATTCAAGTATCAATTCAAGTGTCAAAATCAAACATCCAATCAAGCTATTTCATGCAAGATCCAATCCTTCTAGAGTGATGTGTTAGAATTTAGTTCTCCAAGGGTAGTCATTAAAGGGTATGGTGAGTTACAACAAGCTAGTGTTCATTCATCATTCCTTCCTTTCATTATTGTTTCATTTCAAGATTTAATTACTAAAATGGGGTTTAACCTAGGAAAACACCTAAAAAAAAAAGTTTTCCCTCTCTTTGTGTGTGCAGATTTGTAGATGAAGGAGTGAAGATCAATCAAAAGTGAAATTTTTCAAAGTTTTCAAGCCATAAAATCTTACATAATTTATTTCTGACTTTCCAACAATGAGATCCAGAGAAATTAGGAGTATAGATCTTAGAGCAGAGGATTGTGAAATCATATTTTGGACCCCTATAGCAAGACCCATTCACCCTAGGGGAAATATATCCTAGGAGGACACTTAACAACAACATTTGGTGACTAGTACACACCATCTTTCCCTTCTCATATTTTTCAAAAGTCTACAGTTTCTAATTGTACTATGCTTTAAATTGACGATTCAAGTTTTATAATGCATAATTGAGTTCATTTAATAATTTCCTCTTCCTCTAATTATCTCTCTCTCCCTCCTATACTTATCTCTCTCCCTATCCTCCCTTCTCTCCCCCTCTCTTCCTCTTTATCACTCCATTTCAATATCATTATCTCTCTCTATCTTTATCTAACCCTCTACCTCTCTCTTTCTCTCTATCTATTTCTTTTCATCTTCCTCTCTCCTTTTGTCTATATCTCTACCTCTATCTTCCTGTCCACCTATCCCTAGACATGTCTCCATCTCTCTCTGTATCTCCCTCTCCCTCCTATTATGCATCTATATCTATATCCATCTTCATATCTACCTCTATCTTTCTCTCCACCCTTTATCTCTATACATGTCTACATCTCTCTATCCATCCATCTCTCTCTATCTCTCTCTCCCTCTACCTATGCCTTTATCTCTATTTCTCTAGATCTCTCCATCTCTCTCTACACATATATCTCTCCCTCTCTCTATCTCTCTATGTATCACTTCCTATCTCTATCTTTATCTTTCTATCTCTCACTCTCACATTCTCTCCCTCTCTCTCCATCTTTATATATTTATCTCTTCCATCTCTATCTATTCCTCCCACCTCTCTTTCTTTATCTCTCCCTCTCATCTCTAGATTTATATCTTTCTCCATCTACATCTCCGTCCCCATATCTATATCTATCTCCTTACCCCTTTCTCTCACTCTTCCCCCTCTATTCTCACTCTTTATATCCCTATATATCCCTCTCTCTTTCCATCTCTTCCTATTGCAAACATAACATGATTCCATTAGTAATGAGCTTGATTATCTTCCTGATTCAAAAGTCCTACCACTTGAACTCATGTATTACACAAATGTATGTAAAAAATAGACCAAAACCTTTCCTATTTGACAATCCACACCTCTTCAGTGTACCCATTACACACCAAGGTGTGATTGCTAGCTGATAGTTACAAGAGATTTACTAATAGTTTTGGAGATATATTCATCTCTCTTTTCCCCAAGACAATTACTTATTTTTGACACATCTATCCATGGAAATATATTTTATTGCTATTTAGTGAATGGGATAGTTGCATTTGGTTGTACTTATATTTTTCAATTCTTTTCTTTTTTCAAGGAAAAGAATTTCCCATAGACCAATATCAAATTGTGGCCATCACTATCATTTCAAATTAAATTTTAAATTTTTCTTTTTCATATCATTGCATTGCCTCTTGCTTATGGTGCTTCTCATGTGAATCATTTATAACCCAAGCTCCTCTACTTCCCTTAACTAAAAAATTCTCCACCTTTTTTAATTTTTGATTCACGACTTTGCCAACCAACTTTGCAAGACAAAGCATGTATTAGTTAAAATTCAAAAAAAAAATCAGCCTTGCCATTGCTTTTATTGATTGGTTGATATTTGAAGGGAAACCTCCTCATTTCGGTGAAAAATAATATCTTTGCTTCAAGAAAAAAAATCAGTAAAGTGAAAAAATAATAGCAATATTTGACAAAAAATTTTGATGCATGATAAAAATGACAAACAAATTACATAGTTGGCAAAGATATAGTTACCATAACTTTATCAACTACTCTTTTCTTGTTGTATATAATCATCTTCCCAATGTCGATAATACTATCTTACTAAAATATTTTCTATTGAAATTAATGAAACCATTTTGAATATGAACCACAAGTTATGTTTAGTATTCAATTCATTTCTTCTATTATCCACCTCCCATATGAAGATTGTTGCTCTGTAGTGTTTCATTCTAATAGTTTCAATCCCACCTCTTTATCTCTTAGAAAATTATACGATGCAATGAGTGCGTTGGAACCATCAATTTTTTGCAAAATTTGAGGTGCCAACATGATGAAAAAATTAATCACAACACTCAATAATGCACCTATAAAATTTGTCCTAGAAGCCTACTTTGGAAAATCATAACTTAAAGCCTATTGAGTTTCATGCCAAACCACTTTGTAAGAACATTTATGTACCATATATTAGTGTGTATGTTTGATTTCAGCCTTTTATGACCAAATTTGATAGGGTTTTGAAGCATCAAGTTGGAGGGTTCTAAAAGAGTTTTTTGTCTACACAGTGTTAAATTTGTTAGGGAGGTCAACTTTGGAGGCTAATATTTGTGAGAAAAGTGGTTTTCATGACAAAATAATTTGTGTTTCAAATTCTTCCCATGTTAATCTACTTTCATGTCCATCTTCAAGGCACCAACATCTGGTTTGATATTTTTTCAAAGTCAAAAGCAAATGGAGTTTTCACAATTTTGATGACTACATTTTTAGAAGGTTCCAGAGGTGACTTTGACCTTTCATATTTTGTGAAAAAAGAAAATTGGTAAGAATTTTTTTTGTACACATGTTCATTTGAATAAAATGAGCTAATTCCCCAAGTGTCAACTTCCCATAAGGATATCCGTCATTTTTCTAAAAGGTGATTTGGTGAGTTCCAACTGGTTTTTTATAGGTGTGGTTCTAGAAACAGCTAAGTGAGCTACTTTGAACATTTATATTTTGCAACCCTAATGAATTCATACAAATCTATTTGGTGACCATGTTCCCATATCATTAATCTACATGTTAGTGCATTTTCATGACTTCGGGAGGATGTTTGATTAGTTTTCTAGGATGATTTTGGAGGCTACTTGACTTACTTTAATTACATTACAAGGTATCAAGAAGCAAATTTTCATGACTACCCACTTCAATTTAAGATGCATTTAGATTTTGATGGAACAATTATGAAAGATAAGGTGTCATGAAATTCAATTGTTTTGGGTTGTCCTCAAAATGATTATGGAGGAAAAACCTTTATGAAGTGTTTGACAAAGTGGTTGAATTGGATAATATCAACAATTGGATCCAATTTTAATGTTCATATGCCATTCAAGAGAGTCTCCTTTAAAGACAAGCTCGTGAAAATGGTGTGGGAGGAATAGTTAGAGTTCCATTGACACAAACAGGTGAGGGGATTACAAAGTGTGAGCTCCTGAAATGGTTTGTACAAGAGGTTGGAGATACTTTGGTGGATTTAATTATGAAAATCATGAGACTTTAGAAAATTGGGGACAAACACAAGGGTCTTCTATAAATCCCTAGGAGTCTGCTTTGTAATCTAGAGAGTTCTTAGACAACATAGAAAATATGGAGAAGGTATTGTCTACTCCTGTAGTTCATCATATGGAAAAGGAATATGTCATCAACTCAAGAAGATACTCATGGTACCAGTAAAGATTGCAGGTTATTGGAAGAAGATGTCTTGAAATATGTAACAAAATAGGAGAGTATTTGAAACAAATATTACCCACCCTACTCAAACCTTAGAGGTCAAGATTATGAATTCAAGACCAGTGAAAGAGATCCAATGAAGACATAACAACTCATCAAGTTCATGAAGATGAGACTGATTCCCTCACATATTCTAGCATGCTATGGTAAAAAATATGAACATAAGGGAAAACATTCCTCCCTTGTCAAGTTAAAGGAATATTTTTAAAGAACAACAACTAAACTAGGTGTGAAGCATACATGCATACCATTTTTGATAAATTGAATGCCCTGATGACCATCCTCCAATGAACAATATTTTCATTGAAGATGCATATGAACTAATTTTACAAAGGAACTTCAACACCTTAATTAAGGAGCCTTAAACAAAAAGCTATCTTTAGATGACATTTTTGATGGAACAATAATAGTTAGCAACATTGAAGCCATTGGTGGTAAATTTGGGTCTCCACTTTTAAATTTACATAAGGTTTGTATAGTAGCAATTGGCATAATCCAAAAGCTTCCTTGGTTTTCAAGTGATTTATCATGCTTCACTTATGAATGCTATAGTTTCACAGAGTCATAGATGGTTTATAAATTATTTTGACTTAGAACCTTCAAGGATATCAATATTGGATCATTGTGAATACCTTTATATCTTCGAGATTGGTGGAAAAGATATTCGTACACTGTATTTTCTATGTATTGGAAAATAGAATGCATTCAATAGACTTGGGAATCTACAAATAATGGGAGCATATCAGCTTCTTCCCAAAAATGATGATGGAAAGGATAACTTCATATTCATATTGGAAGATGGGATTGATACATTCAATCGTTCTGAAGTATTGGGTCGTGGTGGGGATTTTCCTTCAATCCTTTTCATGTGATACCAATTGAAGAAGTTTTTTGGTGCAAACTATGAGTAGTGGGAGGCTTCTCATGATACCTTCCATACACTCAGAGTTCATAAAATTTCCCTTTCATTCACTATTGGAGAATAGTTGCCTCTCAAAAAGCATGGAAATAGTGAAGCTGACATCCTAGTTGCATGATATTGATGATCACAAGTATACAAAGAGTGATGTTGAAGGTAAAGTGGTGGAATTTTTTTTGGAGAGCCATGGAGTGGACCCTTGCAAGAGGAGAGAGGAACATCCATAATGAATAGAATGAGGTTTAAGGATGAATTGGTAGGAGTACAAAATAATGAGCCTCCACCAAAGTTTGGAGTTATGCAGGATGCTAACTATCTTGATGCTATTGGAGCAATTGGAATTGATCAAATTTTCACTCTTGGTGGATACTATATAATCCGGAGGCTCAATCATGGATAAATTTGGCAAAGGAAGAGTACACAAAGAAGGATGGTAGACAAACAACCTTGAATCATTTCCATGAGAAACTTCTTAAGCTCAAAGACCTAATAATGGTGATAAAAATGAAGGAGATGAAGGTGGTTGATTTAGGAGGAAGAACTTATTCAATGTTAACTTGGATTTGAACACAAAAAACCATATCAGATGGAAGATCAAGCAAAAAATTATGTGGCATTGGACGATCATGTGCCTGGGCGTTATATTGTTAATTCAAATATTGCAGGCAAAATTTGCAAAATGAACAGACTAAAGAGTGTGTTGTTGCTACTTTCTTGCATGTTGATGATGAACACATAAAGGTGTTTGAGAATTGGGTTAGGAAAATCCTCATGTCATCAAGATCAACAACTTTCACAAAATTATAAACAAGAGAAAATACTACAACATGCAGAAGCATCCAAGGTGTTTATGCATCACCAACAATAAAACCTAAAGTTTGATGAAAATTATAATGTTTACATTTAAGAAATGGAAGATCGAAGGGACTTTTCAATATCAGAGTGAATATTCTTTGAGTCCCTTCAAAACCCTGAAAATAGAAAGAGCATACAATTGGCTTGGGGAATTTATCAAGGAGAGACATTGATTTTAGACTGACTATTTTTTAGTCCCTTCAATATAGCAAAATAGAAAGGGTAGAAGATAAAATAATAGCGGAAGTATAAGGAAAAGTTTTATTCCATTAAATTATGGTGAATATTTGTGAGGGGAGATTTTATTAAATTCACAAGCGTTGAAGAAATATAAATTGTGTGCAGAGAATGGGTATAAATATTAAAATAAATATTGTTGAAGCAAAATGTGAATGCATAAAAGTGCAAAGTAAAGATTTATTAAACAAGAATCATAGCATGATATTATTTTATGATAATAATGTAAGGTGCAATTGTAAAATATTTTCACCAAAATGTGAGATATTTTCACCAAGGGAATAAAGAAAATATAAAATCATGGAGTGGGTAATTGTTTTTACCCAGAGTATTTTATTACATCAAGCGAAAGTGTACAAAGTAAATACGAAGTGGAATTTCTAGCAAAGGAAGGATAATAAATAATAATAATCAAGGTTAATTTTCATAGAGATGTAAATTCAATGGAGGTTAAAATTAAATATTTTGTTTGCCAAAGGTAATTAACATAATGAAAAATTACACCCGATGGATATGTGAAGGGTCATAACCCTAGTTCAATACAAAGTATAAATGAGAGATAAAATCAAAGGAAGAATCATTAGATAGTAAATAGAGCATCAATGGATAGAATAGAGGACACAATAAAATATCATTAAGAGAAAAGGACTTTTGATGTGTATTGTAAAATAATTTTGAAGCAGATAAATGCCCACAAGAAGTTATAATCTGGTGGCCAAAATTCTAGTGTTCAATTGTTTGTTGATATTCATTAGTAAATGTTATCTTGTTGTCCCCATAGTGGTATTTCCTTGTTATTCAAACTAAATATATCAAGCATACATTTAATTTGTCAAGACACATTTACTGCCTCTATGTGATTCATCTTAATTGGTTTCTACAAGAAATAATTAAATCCTTTTAAGTGATTCATTTTAATTAGGTTCTTTCAAGAATTAAAATCCTTTTAAATAAGTCATTTTAATTGGTTTCTTTCAAGTAATAATTAAAATTTCTTTTAAGTAATCACAGTAACCTAGGGAGATATAATCGAGATTAGTAAGAAGAGCCTAGTAACTAATAGCCTTGCATGTTTATACAAAGTATACAAATTTGAAAGTGCCAAAAAAATTGAGTTAAGACAAAAGGAGGATACACATATCATACACATCTTGACTCCATTATCCAATAGAAGACACTGATCCACCTAAGTTATGAAAAAACACTTCATAAAAACCTTATTTACACATTTTAATTTCAAGCATTAGGAGTAGGGGTAGCTGTTAGTTTTATATATATTTCACATGCATGCAAGTGTGGAATAGATTGTCTAAGTTAAAGAGTACATACAACCTCTGAGGTTCATAATCTGCTTAATAATCAAGGTATACCCACCTAGGTCTAGCAAAACCTAAAGAGTAGGGAGTTCTCAACCATATTGGTTGACTCCATTCATTGGCCAAAATATTGTAAGCCTGACCATAGAGCTTGGAATAGTCGTAGTGTTTGCAATCTACAATTTTGGGAACCAACAGATTGGAAACTCCACTAGGGAGTGATTCAGAATCTTGGTTGAAGACCATTTAATTATAGAGTCATTGAAGTTTTGAATTGTGTAAATTGCACTCTATCCAAAATACACAACAAATTGGTAACTTTGCTAGCAAGAAGGACTCGAAAAGATAAAATTCATTCCTTTTGAAAAGAGGTGGCAACTCTGTTAAAAAGAAATTGATAAAAAATGCATAGAAATCTTGTAATTGTAGTGTCCCTCCATCGGTGTTGTCTTGTGTTACTTTTTGTCTCGCTGTGAAGTTGGGTGTTGTATGGTATGATTGCTAAGTTGATTTGGTTAGTTTGATTTGTGTTTTGATTGATCATTGCATCTCAATAAAGTTGTTAGTTGATATAGGTATAGTAGTTAATAAACATGGTTATGGCATAATAATAATATAAAATAAAATCTAGTGAGAGGTTATAATTTAAAATAGTAAGAAATAAATAATATGGTAAATATGTTATAATGAAATGTGCTAATATGTCGGTGGATTTGGAAAGATCTAAAGGGAGATAAGGTTGAAACGGTTTTGTAACCGTTTTGCATGAGAAAAGGCAAAGTGTATTGGACATGCATGAGAATCTTGATGGGTAACTCCTCTAAAATAGGCGCATGAAAATGTATTCATAATGCCGCCTTGTGCATTTTCTTAGGCATGTAACGACGGCTTGATTAAAAAAAAAGAGGGAAGAGATTCGGTACAAAAAATGGGGGGGGGGCACAGTTGGCTGAAGGGGGGAGCGGCAGGTTTGGAAAGAGGACCTCTGCATCAATCAACTCGACTAATCAGGTTTCTCTGTCCTCAAAATTTCATCTTGATCTACACATGCTAGAAATAAAGTATTAGAAAGAAACTTCTAAATGAATCCTCCGAATTAACTCTGTAAAAATAGGGTGTATATTCTGTGGGTTATCGTTAATCTTGCTTCTGAAACTTGATCTGTGCTCTGTTGCGAATATTTGACAAAATCTATTGAAGTTTCGTTCCTGCTTTACTCACATAACTAAAGAATTCCTCTTAAGTTAACTCTTATCCTTGGAATGATTCCATTTTACTGCATGTAAGTATTATGGTATACAACTTCATCGCCATTTGAGGTGGACCAGATTTTATCTAGCAGGCTACCGTACTAGTTACTTAACCATTATGGGAATACGTATTCTTTTCCCTTTGTTAAATTTTGAAGATCTGAATATTGCTAGTGTATTTATCTGTTGTTGTTAGTTTATCTTGAGGTCTCAATCTGGCATTGTAACTCCGTAGACCAAATTATATCACTCTGGGGGTTGTGTATCATTCTATGTCGTGCTTATAGATGGCGCCATGTCTATCTTACAGGGGTGGCTCGGTTAAATGCTTTGTATGTCGGCCTTGAGGAGTAAATTGTAGATTGCCTGGTTTTAGGAAACTGAAGATTCCCTTGAGTCGCTTGTGGTGATCTTTTTTTGACCGTTCAGACCCTGTCATTTCAAGAGATCTATGTTTATGTGACTTTATCGCAACAATACTTTGTATTACATTCCCATTATTAAGATCCAGGAGATGGAGATTCTTAAATCAATTTGACAATCTATCGTAGTTGCAACACTTGAAAATAAATATTGTCAATGTACTAACATAATAGAGAGCTTACCTTTGATCATGGTGAAGTTTAACTCCCAAACTTCAAATCTGTGCGCGTTGCTCGCCACCAAACAGAAATGCGTCTAGTTCAAAAAAGAAAAGTTGTACATTATTTCTCCTACTCTTAAGTCATGTATTTGCACCTCACCTTTCTCCTTCCCTTCAGTCTTGGGGATAACATTTGGGACTTGACAATGATGCAAGAAGATGGCAATATTTCCAAATTCCAATATTCATTTTCTAATATACTTGACAACCTGTCACTGTACAACGTTTAGAGTTGAGGCAGTGTACAGAATTAAGTAGCCTCCCTGAAACCTTTGGTAACTTATTACAGCTGCAACTTTTAGACTGCAAAGGTGTAGTAAATTAAATAATCTCTTTGATTCCATTGTCAGCCTGTCTAACCTGTGGCGCTTGAACATAATAGGAAGTTTAAAGGTTTTAGTAATCTCTCTAATTTCTTTATTAACCTGTCTTTGCTGCGACACTTGAATGTATTAGGAAGTTTAAAGGTTTAAACGATCTCTTGAATTCATTATTAACCTGTCTCTGCTACGGCACTTGATCATGCTAGGAAGTATAAAGGCTTATATAACATGCTTATCTATGGTAGTTGCAACACTTGAACATAGAAGGGTATAAAAATTTAAATAAACTACCTGAGTCAAATGGCATCGCACCTTCCAGCAGCGTTCACTTGAGAGTTTCTTAAGCCTACGTTGGGTAATATATCCCATTCATTGAGTATTTTTAGTCGCTGTTTACTATTTATATTGATACCATTAATGTTAAAAGATCGATACATAGACTTTAGGTTGGCAACTAGTCATCTTTTTGCTATCCAATGCAACCTGAGATAAGAAGTGAAATCAGTTGTTTTTAATTCGATAAGGCTTAAGACAAGATTGTATTTGATTAGGGGAGGTGTTATATTATTATTAAAATCTTTGGTTATCTAAGTTTGTGTACCACAATAATATCTGTATTATATGAATATTGAACTCAGTTTATATGTATCTATACGAATATATATATATATATATATATATACCATTATATATATGAATACATTTATAAGTGTTCTTAATTATTTGTGAATTATTGAATGATTAAGATATGTAAATGGGTTAGGGATCTATTTGAATGTAATGGTTATAATATGACTTCATTTGTTGGATAAAAGTCCTTCTATAGAAATAGTATGTATTGATATTTGTTTTCATGGATTTTGTGTGGGAAATGTTGTAAGGACAGTTGTGATAACTTTAAGATAGGGGAAAGGATTCAACCTTATTTTAAAAAGGTTAAGTATAGAAGAAATCTAAAAAAAATGGATTACCTCCTAGCTTAAAATTGAATAGAGGATAGTTACTTGCATATTTCAAAAGTTAGAAAAGAACCATTTCTTTGATTCTGAAACTAAATGGTTATATTAAATAATGTGTTTATACCTTGAGAAATCAACGATAAGTTAAACCTTGGTGTCATATGAACCGTTGCTAAATTTAAACAATATAGAAGAAGATTAAGGGTATGGTAGTAAATATTTAGAGAGTTTCTTTTGAAATATCAGTCTTGTTAAAACTTTAGTTCCATTTAGACTTGAGTGATACATTGAATGTGATGTTGAACTTTACAAAATGTTAATTGGTTGTATTGTGAATTCATTACTTATTCCATGTTGATGTTTTTGGTTTCTAGTTGTGTGTGAAAACAAGTGAACGATTGTTGCTTGATAATGGAATTGGGGATGAAAGGGGTACTTAAATTGATATTCTTTAAGTTTGATTTATCACGTTTTCCCATGCACGATTTCACAAGTGGGTGGATTTTGTTAATCTTGATTGAGTTTGAAGAATTTGATGCGATGTTTTTCACTATTTGTTCTATTGTTGTCACCTTGATGGAAACCATTGTGTAGATAATTTGTTGTCTTCCAGAGGATAGAGGGGATATGATTTTTATTTTATATTTTTGCAAGGGTTGGTATGGGGACCGACGACCTAGGAGGATCGCCTTGGGTAACCCATATCAAGTCCGGTGTATTTATTGAGTTTAATGTTGTTTCACCTGAAAGCAGGTGGTTGATCTTGCACTTGGATTGTTTTTATGTGCTTTGAGCCTTGCATTTGAATGTGGTTTTTGTTACTTTGAATTCCTATCGTGAGATGGTGCATGCCTCACTTGATGCAGTTATTTTATTGGATTATGTTTCTTGAGCAAGTTGGCTTTCTATTTGAGTTTTTGAGATATGTTGTTAGTAGGGGAGTGGTTCTTCATGGGGGCCGGCATACAAAGTGGTGCCTGGGTAACTCATGTGGAATTAGTCTAATAAGTGAAAACTAAATTAGTGTATTAGGAAATGGGTAGACTAAAATATTTAACTTGATAATTATGCCTCGCTCATGGACTCAAGGGCTAGTTCAGACTTGGGAATGAGTCGAGAAGGCCTAGAATGGCAAGATCGTTATCTTGTCTTTATGAAAGATAATCGATTCCGCATTGGATTGCATGTGGGGCCAGATTTCGTAAGAGGTCACCAGGGTAACCCAAGTTGGGGGCCGGGGCCTAGGAAGATTCGCCAGGGTAACCTATGCAACATTGCGATGACACTCTTCCTTTAACAACCAAGTATGCTTTGTTTCCCTCTATGTTATTCTTGGGCCTCTGGAAGCACATGTTGGCATTTGTATGTTGATGCTTTATTGGTTATTCCTTATGTTGGACACATCTTGTGTTGGTTATATCTTGTGCTGAGATTGCCTTATGTTATTGTGGATCTTCTTGTGAAGTCTTGTATCCTTGTTCTGTATGATGGTTATCGTTGGGGTCCTTTCTTGTCATCTCTTAGCACGGGGGGTGGGTTTTCAGACCCACGTGGTTGGGTGGAACGTGCTATGCACCCCATTGGGTCCCCAGTCGTCGATCGTGAAGTGCGAAATTGTACCTTACAGTGACTCCTGAGTTGAACCAGAGTTGGATCCAGTATTGCAGCTTTGTACTCCTTCATTTCAAATGTACCATTCCATTTTATTGTATCTTCCCCATTCATGTTGGGAAGCGGCATTGTAATATTGTAAACCTTGATTAATGTATTGTCCATGTTCATGTTATCTTAATGATTACTGGTGTATACTTACCTTTCATGTGATGTAATAATGTTGTTGTGAAAAGTAATGCAGTCATGTAAACCCGAGGGATTTGTTATATGTAGTTCATGTTTAGTTTCATTTCATGTGATATATGATTAATATGATGTATGTTAGTACTTTAAAAAAAAAATTGGTGCCATAAATGTTAGATGTATTAGTCTCTTTTGGGGTTGCTTGGGGGCATTACAAAATGATACAGAATAACGTCTTCTCCTCTCATGGATGGAATGCCTTAGTTCGCCTAGAAAACTTATAATCATCATTCGAATATTTCCTTCAATCCTTTCTTCTTTCTATGATGTGCAACCCTCATCCATTTAACCTGCATGACTGAGTGCGCCTTGAGATCAAGTAAGCTTACAATGTTAGAATGTGCTCCAGAGCGCTTCATTAATTCAAAGATTTCGTGAGCTTCCTTGCAACCGATTTTGTATTCTGGCATCATCACTTTCATGTTATAACCTCTATACCGACCGTTCACAATTGCTTGAAAGTTTCTTAAGCCTTTTCAACAAATCAAGATTGTACGCACCCTGTTATCCCTTCATCCCATGTGATGAATCCTTGTGAGGCCTTCTCTCAAACAGATCTAAGCCTGGTGTGTCTATCACTGCCCTTTACTGCATGAACTAAGAGAGGGAAATCGATAAAATTTGTATTACAGATTTCTATTTTGTAACATTAGATCTGAAAGTTTCCTTAAACCTCTTCATTATAATATGTCTGTAATAAGTTACCTTAATTCATTTAGTATGCCTACATATCTTTTCTTTGAGCCAACCATTCAAAATACAGTAAATCGAGACGTTTGTCATAGACCACTTTCACCCAGAAATAGTGATGAATGTCTTGAATCAAATAGAATTCAGATAGTTGCAATTCTTCATGAATTTTCATTTCAACTATTTTCACCAAACTAGCCATTGAGAAATAATTTGTTCCCAAAATTAATCGAATCTTAGAGTTATCAAATTAGTAATAGTATAATCTCTATTAGTTCAAAAGAGGTAGGTTGAGTGTCCTTATTCTTCTAATGGATAATATATTGAGATATTTATGTCCTTAACAAATTCATTAATTGATTACTATTTAGTAAAAACATATATAATTTTCTGAAAAGCACAATATGTTTAGTACGAAGGAAATGATAATTGGTTTGCTTATAGTGGATAGATATGCATTCTCAACGATGGAGTATTGGTTATATAATCTTTAATTGTCAAGTTGTTGCCTAAATGATTTTCTATTTGTATTTAATAGGAAAAATAGGTATGGTTATTCAATAATGGAATATAGTTTTTGATAAGATAAGCAGGGAAGGGCCCTGATCCCATAGTAACAATAGCAGATCAAAAAGAGCAGTAGAGGTGGGAAACAACACCACCATCTTAACCAAAAAACATCAGATTGGCACGCAGACCCAAATTAAAACCATTACCATAGTCCATCCATTATCTATCAAAAAGAAAAAGTTTTTACCAACATACTTTAAACTACATAGACCATTAATTAAGTCCACAGTTTGCCAGGTGGTATTCCACCAAATCTTATAGAAGAAAACCAAACAGTCCCAAATATAAGTAAAATTTAAGAAACCCATCAAAAAGTAGAAAAAACAACAAGCCAAGCCATTAACTGGCTTTCTTTAACAGGCCCCCATACTCTCCTAAGAGAGCCACATATTCACGCCAGTCAGGTCCCTCTGTTTCATCCAGCAGTTTCAAGGTGTCAGATTTCCCCTACTTCTTCAATTTTCTGGTAAGTTTCGTTTCTCCCGAGGCCGCTCCCAGCATCGCACGTCTCATCAACCTGTTAGTGACTCTTAGTTAATAAAGTAAAGAAATTAAATAAAGTTGAAAAGAAAATCATTAATAATATTTAATATTTTCTATTGAAGAAAAATATTCTAAGTATGGGATTCATATATAGGAGGACAAAGTTAAGAATTGAATATGAATTTGTGATATCTTATGACACTTGATCTATATATATAGATAGATAGATAGATTTAGGTATATATATATATAGATAGATAGATTTAGGTTACATTTATTCTATGCATTTAATATGTATTGTGAATCAATTGAGGATTTTATAGAAAGATAGATAAATGTTAAATCATACCTTATCTTATTAAAGTTTAGATTTAATGATGACATTCCTTTCATGCATCATCGTTTTAACCTGTATGTAAGGAAAAATTTAGGGATTCCCTCACTTAGTCAATGCTTGATATTTATTTGCATAAGATTGTATACTCATATATTCACTAGCTTATATACATACATGAGCTACCTTCTAAACTCTTCTATTTTCTTATTCTCTTATTGTTGCAACCTTTGGGAATCAATGAGTATAGAAGTAAGCATTCTTGTTAGAATTGCATAGGCATATGTGCATTACAACAGTGCTAGGATTACTTTCATTAAGCTTTATGTGACTGGCATATGATTTTAGAGTGTACTTGTGTGATATTTGAGAGGACATTGGAAGTAGAATTGTCATATCTGCAAATGCTTGGGAGTGTTTGACACATCCATCTTTCCATTTGAGTAGAGAATATGACGTAATCCATTTTAATAAATTTAAGGTGAATAAATTTATTTGTGGTAAATAATATTTTAATTGAATTAGGTGGTTAAGTTAAAATGAGTGGTAAGTAAGTCGAGATAATGCTTTAAATTAAAGGATTGTATTCATGGTTATAATGTGATGACTAATTAATTGTATACTTCAATGTGTATAGATTATTGGATCTGTTTGCTTGTATGAAGTTTGTGTTTGATTATTTGAAATTGAGGCAATTATGGTTATTGTTCATTGTGGAAGTCTTTGTGTAAAGTGGTTAATGGTAGTCTTCCAGAGGTTTAAGGGGAGTATCTTGTATGTTGGATTTTATGATTGTTTTATTTTGAAGTGGTTGTTAATGTTTTGATTTGTGTGTGAGAGGATCAATGCCTTGCATTGAGTTTGCATTCTTGTGATTGTGAAATGTGTACGAGAGGGTCAATGCCTTGCACCATGTTTGGATTCATGTGATTGTGTTAAGTTGCAAGATGGTAAATGTCTTGCTTGTTTGTAGGGTTTCCTAGTTGCAAGTAGGGGGAGTGGCTCTCAATGGGGGCCGACATTTGGTGAGAGACTGTTAGGGTAACCCATTGGAGAGTTTCTTAATTAAGTGATAACCCAATTAATGAATTGGGGGAATGGGTAATTTTCACATAAACAAGATAATTTGATGCCTCACCCATGCCTGTAGTGCTCGTTTAGGCTAAGGATGGGTTGAGAAGGCCTGGTTGGCAAGATCAACTTCCTTGTCCTCACGAAAGGAATGTTGGTTCCGCATGTGTCACCCTATGGGGTCGGCGTCTAGTGAGAAACAATCAAGGTAACCATAGATGGGGGCTGACGTCTAGTGAGAGACTATCAGGGTAACCCATGCTAGGACCATGTGATGACACTCTTCCCTATTGTAGTATAGTATTCCCTAGTTATGATTTCCCTTCTATTGTATGTGTGCCTCTGGAAGTGAATTCATTGTTGTAATAAATGTATAGTTGTATGGGTTGTTCATGTTGTTGTAGTGTTGTGTTGGAGTCATGTCTAGCCTTGTTTATGTTAGCCTATTTTCTTCTTGACTGTTTGATAGTAGTGGGACCTTATGTTATCTCCTAGCATGGGGGGTGGACCTTAGGGTTCCACATGGTCGGGAGGTTGGTTCTTTTTCCTCCATTGGGTTTCCCTTGCTATTGCTCGTGAGCATGAAGGTTGTACCTTGTGTAGCAGATACCAGTTTGTGTTCCAGTTCGAGAAGAGAGTCTTTCATGCATTTGTATTGGATTGTAAATCAGATGTACCAATTATTGTAATTCAATGTATTCTTCCCAATTGTACTCAGGGAAGCAATATTGTAACAATATAATGTTGTACCCTCATGTAATGGAACTAGTATATATTTGTTAGTTGTTTATAAAAGATCTTTAATGCTATTTGTCTGATGTCATGTTCATGTTCATAGTTGTGTTAGTAATGTAGTCATGGGACCTTAGAGGACTTAGTTTAGTTTTCATGTTATGTTAAGTTATGTAGTTCATTGTTAGTTCTATATTTAAAAAAAAAATGTTCCATTATTGTAGCATAGATGCATTGTCCTCTGGGGTTCCTTGGTGGGGTGTTACAACAACTCATTCAAAAAAACTATACTATCAACTTTGAAACTTAATTTTGTACCTTTTAACAAGGGGACATTGCAAAAAAGAAGAGCTCAACCCTTAAAAATAAAATCCCTTTAACTCTTGTTTACTAGCCTAGTATATAAATTAAATGTCATTTGATAAAATTCTTCACCCACCCAAATAATGTACGAATGAGTTCCATATACTTGGAGTGGATATGAACTCCTTCATACAATGTAAATAATTTACTTCATAGAAGCTCACACCTATGTTTTGATGGGTTTATGTGAGACCCACCTGATACTTGATACTATGCTATTTAACTGTTAGACATTATGTTTTGATATAGATTGATGCTTTATGATGCTATTCATGTTATGATGTTTTGACATTAGACCTTGTCTTTGATTTCATATTATGGTGATGTGAACGTTAGACCTCATAAATTGGATATTATTGATTATTATGGATGCTCAAGTAGAATTAATAAAATTTATGAATTTTGAATTATTGTTACTATATGAAAAAAAAAAATGAATAAATGTTATTAGGAGGATTTAATGGTGATGAATTTATGTGACTATTGTAACTATGAATTGATTTTCTAATGTGATTTAATTGTGATGGAAATGGTATGATGTGAATATATATGTTTTAGTTGTTTTGAATATATGATTTTATTGGATATATTAATGTGTGAAATTGAGTGTGCAGGTACAAATTCCATGGCCAATGGAATTGGAGGTCTTCAAGGAACCCTATGTGATAAACCATGTGAATGCCAACAATAGTCCATGGGGACTATAGTCTTATTGTGATGTAAAATTTGTAAAGTGGTTTGAGACTTGAATGTTATTTTATTATATAGTTTTATTTTAAGTGTTTAAATGTTTTAAGTGTTAAGTTGCATTTAATTTGTAAAATTTTAATTGGGGGTATTTGATATTTTTATCTTCTTTATTGACTCAAAAAGGGGTTAAAAAAGGTTATTTTATGTTTTTTTTTGTTTTTTTTAAACCCCTAGGGTGTTAACCCAAGGGTTAGGCACTTAGTTCAAGTTATATTTTGAACTAAAATCAAGATATGTGTAGTACCTCCATTTATGCTTATGCTTCTCGTTGATACTTTTCATAATCACCTAATTTATGTTGTTTTGTTGGATACTTTGATTGCCGGGTTTTGAGTGATCAGGGATTATTCCGTGACATGATGATACTTTTGTGTGATGTTTATTGCTTTCAGACATGATATGATGTTGTGTAGATGTTTATTTTCAGTTGTTTATGGATATGCACATGTTTATGATGGACTAACTACATTTATCAGTCAGTTTTCTGTGAGTGTATTGGTGTGGAGAACATAATCGCATCACTCGCTTGCGAGTGCCCTGCGATATCTGTAATTTTCTCTGCACGGTGTGTTTGTTTAATGCTTTATATATATATATATATACATGTATGCATGTTGTTTGCTCGGTTGCAGGATTTGCAGGTACATGACACCGACTCCACTTGTGTAATCAGGTCTGAGTGTGTCAAGACTCAACGGAATTGTTGATCGGGAGATAGTAGTTAGGTTTACCCTAGCCTAGTTTACAATTCTGGTCATAGTACTTAGTCGATTTTTAGTTTTGAGTCATAGGTTGTATTGTGTTTCTGTTGGTTAAATCATTTTTGAAAGGTAAATATTGGTTAATTTTAAATGTTTGTTATTGTGCTTTATTTATTGTTATTTAATTAATATTTAAATATGATTGAAATTTATTTACTTGATTATTTAATACATTAGTTAGTTTATTTAGTTAAATAGTTGATCTTTAAAAGGATTTAACTATTTAATTAAATAAATTAATTAATTAAATTAAATTATTAAGTGCATAAATTATATTATATTTAAATGAGTAAAAAAAAAATTAAAAATTAAAATAATATGCAAGTAAATTAAATTGTGATTGAAAATTGTTTTTTAGTATTTAAAATAAAATGCATGAAAATTGATTTGTAAAAGTTTAAATTAAATAAATTGGAAATTGCATGCAAATTTAATTGGCAAAACTGCCGAGAAGTGGAGAAGATATTTTCTCAACAACTACTCGACATGTGTGTGAGTGCTTTTATGAGGTTGTTGAAAAATTTTACGGAGGTTATTGTGGATTTCGGGAAAATTGACAGAGGCTATTCAATTTCCTCACGGGGAAATTATCAGAGCACTGGAAAAATATCCTCTTACTGTGATAAAAATTATAAATCTTCTTAGAAGTTGTTACCTCTCTATGATTTGGGGTTGTTATTTCTTGTGGATCTTGTTGGTTGTTAAAGCTATTACTTGGAATTGGAATTTCTTTTGAGGAAGCTTTGAGAAGATTTCACGCTACAGGCAATTTTCTCCTACAGGAAAATTTCAGTTACAGACAATTGTCAGACACAGGTATTCCTCTTTGTGATTAAATTAATTTCTTTAAAAAGAAAATCTGGGTGAATGTTTGAATATGAAAGCTGTAATTTCTTTTCAAGAAAATTTAGAAATTAAGTTAGTGAGTTTTGATTTCTTTTTCTGTGAGTAATTTAGACCAAAATAAGAATTTATTTTATCAGTAGAAATTTACAGAAAAGTTAGAATCTTAAAAAAAAAAATTATGATTTGAATCAGAAACCCTCTGTAAATTGATTATGAAACTCTCTGTTTTGGAAACAAAAGATCTTGATAAATTCTGAGAATAAAAATAAAAACACTGGTAAATTTACCAGCAGTATTTTTCTTTAATTGTTGAATTTTCTTGATCTTCCAGTAATTTTTAATTTTTAGAATTTAAAATTTCTTGTACATGGAACTGGAAACTGTGATTTTGAAAAGAATGTTATTTTTTTTAAATAAATAAAAAACCTGATGAAATCGCCGTACGGCGAAATTTTCATACAGGGATTTTATTTGAAAATTTTCTTTATGTAAGTGTGGGGCTGGGGCTACCACAGCCGCCCCACAAGGGTTGCGGATTGTGGGCAGCCTCTGCCCACAGCCTGCGACCCTATGGGGAGGCTGCATAGCAGCCAAACCCCCTCACAGGCTCGTGCGCACAGCGCACGACAATGGCTGTGAATCGTAGTTTTGATATAAGTTTATATCTTTCTTTTAATGTTTTATATATAATATTAATACTTATATTATATATAATATATATTTAAAATATATATATTGTATATAATATAAGTTATTAATATATCTAATATTTGTTTATTAAATGTAAAAAAAAATAAAAATTATTTGGTATTGTTAATATGAAATAATATAGTTGGTAAAATAAAATAATTACTTAAATAAAATATGTATATATTTAAGTGATTGCTATATTTTGGAATAATAATAAATATATATAGTGAAAATTTGATTTTATTAAGTGAATATTTTTATTATTCCAATTGATGATTATGTTATTATATGAAACTGAGTTAATGAAGATTGGTTTTGAGAACACAACCTTGTTTTTCTTTGTCAAGAAAAGAATTATAATTTGTTGATTTAACTTCTTGATATTTCCTTAAAAACTTGATTAAAATTTAGTAAATCTTAATTATGGATGTTTATTTACTTTGATTGGCTTTTAAATTGTATTTTATTTTATTGAACCAATGGGGATTTTTTTTTTATGTGTTTCCAAGACTTCCAGATCAATTTTTTTTACTGTGGGTATTATGATTGTTAAGTTGGGTTTATGTGTTGACTAAGTTGTGTGCAAGATTTTATTTTGGTACTCAATTTCCGGATTTTGTGAAAACAGATGTTGTTTGCCATATATGGTGTAGGAAATTGCTTGTTGTATCTTTGTACACTTGGTAACCTTAGTCAAGATAACCTAGATTCCCATGTTATGTTTAGGGGAGTGGCTAGTTGTAAGGGCCGACACACAAAGTGGTGTCAGGGTAACTTACAATTAGTTAAGTAAGTCAGTGAAAACTAAAGAACACAGTAGATATATTTAAAACATTTAACAAGATGTGCATGCCTCGCTTATGACTTTTGAGCTACTACAGTCAAGAGTATAAGTCGAGAAGGCCTGGAATGGAAAAATTGGTGTCTCGTTTCCTTAAGAGGCATTCGATTCTGCAACTGTATGCAATAGGGGCCGGGTTTCGTAAGAGGTTACCAGGGTAACCCAAGGATTGGGGGTTGGGACCTAGGAAGAAACACCAGGGTAACCATTGCTACGTTGTGATGACACTCCACCTAGAATAACAGTCAACCTTGAGTTTGTGTTTCAAATCAATTGTCAAAATCTGGAAGCAATGTAACCAATAGTTGGTATGTACTAGTGTCTAGGGTTAGTAGATTAGGTCTAGGTAGCCTTATTACTATCTCCTAGCACGGGGGGTGGACCTACAGGTACCACATGGTTGGGTGGAACGTGCACCTTACTCCGTTGGGTCCCCAGTTTGTTCGTTGCATTGAGCGCTTCATGGATGGAGAGCTCACACATGGATTCCTTCTATACTTTCATCATTGTATATTGTGAACTTGTAATGTTAAAACATCCCTCAATTGTATAAGAGGTGATCAATGTAATTGTAAGTGTATTTGTTATTTGAACTACCTCATCAGATGGATGAGTAATGTAATATCTTATTAATGCAATGTATGGAAAAATATTTGTACTTCATTATGTCTTGAATGGAAAATTTATCTTTATGCAATGAATACTTTATGTTATGATTTAATATGTGCAATGCGAAATACTTAAGTCGCTTATGGAATACTCAAAGTAGTGTATCGTCGTTTAACCTAAGAATGTATGCAACTAATTAACTTAGTATTATTACTTTTAAAAAAAAAAAATTATTACACTTTTATAGCACTTTCTTTGCAACATTCTTAGGTTATTAAGATCGGGCATTACAATATGACCTCTCAAAAAAGCCTTAGCTTTAAGGGTGACAAATTTGGATTTGGAAATGGGTTGTAAATGGATAAATTTTGATTAGATTATCACTTATTTTGAGTGCTTTAAAGCAATAATTTTTGGAAACAAATTTAGGTGAACTTCTATTTATCTCTTTTTTTTTAAACCTTGTTGAAGGCTGGTTTCTTTGGAAAAATTGTATTCTTTTTGGTTCGCTTTGGGGAAGAAGTTGTTTTGGGTGAAAGAGAGTTTGAAGGAAGCTTACGCTCCATAGATTTCTCTTGAGCTTAAGAGGTTGGTTTCCAATCCCTCCTGTTATTTTTGGTTGAATCTATTAATTTTTAAAAGACCCAGTATTCATTTGAAGCATTATTGTGTTGTTTTATTGTATTGGGTTGTATGGGGATAGCTCTCTCTTAGATTTTGAGAGCTTCCCAAGTATGGGGTCGAGAGAGGATGAACCTCCAATGGGGAAAACTCCAACCTTTGAGAAGGTGGAGATTTTGGGTATGAGTACCCACATTATGGGAGTATGGGGTTTTTGGGTATGAGTGCCCAGGATTATTTTATGGAGTTGGGTGGATGGAGAAGTGGAGAGAATTTGTGATACTATACAGATCTATATTTAAATATACATGTTTCCCCATTGGGTAGTGATATCTCCTAAGTCTCCCCCTTTCTTGAATCTTTGAGAAGATTCAAAGTGCATGTGAATCCCTGGGTTTTGGGTGTTATTGTATTTATTTTTGTGTTTGATGTTGATGCATGTTTGAGAATGTGTGTAACCCGATTCCTTTGTTGGCCTCCAAGCTCGGGGGTGACTGGTTTTCCAGCCTAAGGTTGGGTGGTGAGCATCCCATTGACTTTAGAAAAAGAAAATAAAAAAAAATGTTATGTGTAGGTCTACATATCTGAAGGAAGCTTACAGCTTTAAGGAGATGCAAGTTCAAGACTACCAATGTTCTATTGTAGATGTTTTATATATGATCTCAGATTTATTGTTGCAAGGGAATAACCATTGAAAAGAGATACTTATTTTAATATTCTAGTTCATCCAGAATTTGTAATTGTTATTCTATAAATTCATTCCTATAAGAAAACAAAAGTTACTTCTTTGTGATTCGGGAGGGAAAATTACCTTTTAGCTAAAAAATGTTTTGTTTTTCCAAAAAATGAAAAATGGACTAGTTGTGGAATATGTAGCTTCAATGAATTGGAAATGAAAATTAAATATACCAATAGTTTTATGGTTTGATGTAGAATTTTATGTTTAATGTTCAAGTTAATCAATTGAGAATGTGATACTCTGTATTGATTAGCTGGAAATTTTGTTGTAAAAGAATTCTGAAAATATATGGTATGCAAGAATTTTCTGTCTTGAAATAAAATTTTACTGTTGTCTTTGAATCTGTATTCATTTGTTATCATTTTAGTTGTCAATAAGATCCTCTTCTTTTTAATACACCTGTGTATAGCCTTCCAAGATCTGTGTCAGAATTTTAAGAATTAGTAAATCTTTATTGTTGCTTCCTTCCATGAATTCTTATCTCCTACACAACACAAAAAAATAGATTGAGATCTAAGAGTTAGTTTCACAGTAAAAAGATTGATACATAAAAAGGAAACATACTTAAATTTTAATTGTGCATCGAAAATGAAAAAAATAAACAAGTAGAAATTCCTTTGCAAAATAAACTATAACACAGACAACCAATGCAATAGAAAAAGGAAATTAATCCCCCTCGCCCTACACCAAACGCAGACAAAAATAAACAATAACAGTATTGTAAATTTATAAACCTACTTCTAAAACAAAAATGATATATAACGAACTCCGTCGCCATAGATTTAATTTCACCCTTCTTCTATCCTGTCCATAAAGAACATAGTGATTTATTTCTTTGAAAGAAATAGGATTACACTTAATCTTATCGCACCCTTTCTTATTAATATTTGACGCTTAAATTGATCATGAATTTTTTTTATCAAATCATTATATATCTCATTACAATGAGTCAAACTTAGAAGGCGGTGGAACCAAGAGTAAATAATTCATGCTTGCCTCAAATAGCTTTAGCTTTAGTGGTGCTTTATAATACGTTTTTTTTGGTTAATAAAGGAAAAAGCCTTCCATGAAAAAAAAACAAAGTTTATAAAGAACATAACCCAACAAATTAAATATAGTGTAGTGGGAGTCTTTATTTAGAGCCCATGTATATCCCCTCATGAAGCCCTTCTTAAATAAATAGCTTCCTTAATATTCTCATAATAAAGAAACCACTTTTCCTTGAAAAGTTTAGTTTAAGGATAAAATAAATAAATTAGATTTTACAAATATTGCTTTTTAAAAAAATAAATATATTTTTTTATATATAATAAAGATGATTAATTAAATAAAAGGATATATATATGTCAGAATTATTTAAAATAATAATAATAATTATGTAAGAATTAGATTTAATATATATATTATTCCTGATCTTATTATTAAAATGTATAATGAATAAAGTTAATTTCTTTTTTGGCGTTAAGTAAATTTTCTTACAATAATCTTTTCAACAAATCTATGGTGGTAATTAAAAGTATTGCAAGCAACGACGAGTTGTCATTGGTAGCATTTATATGTTATTGATTACAAAAAAAAAAATTGTTAGTTGTGTTTTTCCTTAGGTGTAAATTTAGGGCATTCAGGTTTAGCAATCCATACTCCTAGAAACAACATTGTCATGAATAATATTTCTATAGTATAGTAGCTTATGTGATTCTAGGTTTTAATTCTACCTTTTCAATTTTCAATAGGTACAAACATTAGCATTTGACATAGTGGGAAACTAACTCCTTAAAATTAATGCTAATTAAGGAAGCATAAAAAGTTATAATCCACGTACCTAAATTTTATTTGGTTTCGATGTTAAAGTACAAGAACATAAATAAAATAATGGATCACAAATTCATTAATTTGTAAGAGGCTATTTGATTTTAGATTCATGAATTAAGGTTGCATATGCAAGATGAAAGAGTGAAAATAAATTCACCAACCAAACATGATGAATCACAATCAAACAAAAAAATTATTTTATTTGTTGAAATAATTTAACAAGAAATACAAGAGGCCAAATGAAAAGTTGTAACACTGTTATAAATAAGCTCAAATGATTACAAAATGATATCCCAAAAGGCTCGAATGTCAAAAGTATTGAAATGGCGAGTAGATTGGATGTAAAAAATAAACAATTATAAGACATAAGAAAAACATCTAGGATAATATATTGTTTGATTGAATTGATTATGGCATAAAATGATGTAAGACAAATCACTACATTGAGGCCGAAGCTACATTCATCAATATCAAGTCTGTGTTGGATAGGGGTTAATCCAAGCTATGGGTTGAGGGAGATTCTCTCAATATTGTTAATTGCCTGTTTGGCATTCAGAAGCCAAGTTGGACTATCTAGCAGCTGATTGTGAATTCTATCATGATTTAAAGATCCTTTAATGAGATCTGTGTCATGCATATCTATAGGGAAGGTAATTCCCTAGTAGATTATTTTTGCAAATGAGGCTGTTAGACTTCATAATTTATGGCGTGGGAGTACTCTCTCCTTCCATAGGAAGCCAAGATTTTATTGCAAAATGATAGCTAATGTTAACCTTGTGATTTGGGGTGATCAAGCAATTATCGCCCTCCTTATTGCCACACGCTTTGTGGGTTTTGTTTTGCCTAATTTTTATTTGGCAAGTGTGTTTGAGCCGGGGTATCAGTTAATGGTGATTGTCAACATGGGTGAAGATAAGAGCAAGATTGAACCTCTTTCCTATGAGAGATGGAGGAATAAGCACAAAATTTGGAGAATCTTGAGGTATGGGCATTTTACACCCTATTTGGAGAGGCTCCATGGCCACAACCCCAAAGCCTCTGTGGATTTTGTTTGATGCTAGCATAATAGATGCTTAAAGATTAAAGGCATGAAATTTTTGATCAATTAAGACTTTGTTGCCTTGATTACTGGGCTACTAATGGATGGTCACAATTTTTTTAAGGAGAGGAAGAACAATGATGATGCTATGGACCAATTCTTCAAAGACAATGAGCAGGAGAAGCTGATAAAGATGCTCTCATTGGGTTATGAATGGGCTTCCCTGAAGTGGATTTGGGCTGATGTTGCGAAAGTCATTATGCGGTATGTTACTCCAGACAACTGATATATTGCTATTCTAGGGCACCATTTTACATTGCTTAATTATTTTATACATGGATTGCATGTTTCTTTCCCGTTCTTTCTCTTGTCGTCTTTAGAAGTTTCAATTTATGCACACTTGAAGAATCGTAAGGCTCCAATTCTTCACAAGGGCCTCATACTGCTCATCATGGAGCATGTGAGAGTCCATACTCTTTCCAAGTCAGCTAAAGGAAAGGAGAAGGCCATAAGTGAGGAGTCTTTTTCGACTAGCCCAGAGACTAGTGCTGATGGTGAAGCTGAATTGCATGAGGAGGAGAAGAAATCTTTGGGTGGTTTGTCATCCCATGTGGTAGCCCCCTCTAAAGAAACAAAGAAGGGGATTTTAAAGAGGAAGGTTCTCGCTAAGAAGCTTGTCTTGCAAGAGTCGGGCTCCCATGGGTCTCCTTTTGCTGGTAATGACATTGATATTCTATTTGATGATTCTCAATGTCGGTCTAAGGAGAATGTTGAGCTCAATGGCAAGGGCTTTGGTGAGGTTGGTCATGAGGAGAAGGACTTGTCTGATGAGACTAGGGTTAAGTAGGTTAAGGATTTTCCGTGAAGGACTTCCAAACGGATCAAAAAATTTAAAAAGTAGGATTTAAAAGGTGGTAGGAAGGGTAAGAAGGCTTCTTTGGATCAGGTAAAGGGTGTGGCATAGTTTTTTGTTGAAATTAATGATACCCCTATTCTTGAGGAGGAGGGTGTTGCGAATTCAGATAGTGAGGAGGCGTCGGTTGATAGGACTGCACATGAGGAGGAGGGTGTGAAGCCAAACCTTGGTAAGCTTGAGCCACTGAAGGTTAATCCTTTCTCTAAGGATTTTTCATATATGAATGATGACAATACTTCCATGTTTGAGCTTTTGGATATGGCTCGTTCGGGGGACACGTGCACTTTTAAACTTTCCAAGTGGGTTTTGCAGGAATTTAATAAGGTAAATATTAAGATTAGGGATTTGAAGGAGAATATGTTAAGCTGACCGAAGAGCTCCTCTTCGGAGATTATGATTGAAAGGTTGGTTGATTTAGAATGCTATTTTGCTGATTTCAAAACCCAATGTGAGAATCGCCTTGGTGAGATGGAGGGAAGGATTAAGGAAAGAAACAAAGATATCAAGAAATTATTGTAGGTTAGCCACAACTTAGTTAAGAATAGTGCAGAGTCCCTAAGGTTTTGTTCGGTAAGATTCATCTCAAGGAGGATTAGTTGTACTTCACTGAGATGATTGAGAAGGACCAGTCTTCCAAGGGTAAGGGGAAGAATAATGCCAAAGATGAGGCCAAAGGCTCATGCACCAGAACTAGGGGGAACCTTAGGAAGACCTTTGATGAAGAAAAGCAAGAATTAATGGACATGGTCAATCTGAAACAGTCACTATTTTTTGGTTGTTGGTTTACTTTTGGCTGTTGCTTATGCTTCAATGTCTTTCTCTTTTAGCAAAATTTTGCTCGAATGTGATGTAAATGGTTTCGGGTCCCTTCAAAACTTGTTTTTCCAATATAATCAAAACATAAAATGATGTAATATGCTTATAAAGCATTACATTCCCATGTACAACCACCAAAACTAACTTCTAAACTACCTAACTCCTAATTATAGTATTTAAACACTAACAAGTTGCTAAGGTGACTTTATTTCTAATTTAGTAACTACTAGCACTTGCATCTATAAGAGATTCAAGGGGTACATCGATAGGAGCCCGGTGTGTTTATCTACAAGTTGGGCAGTGATCAAGGTAACGGTAGAGAAAGCATGACCTGTTTCAAACCTCCAGGGAAAAGAACAAAGAGTAATGCAAATAAGCTACAAAAAACAAAAGAAATTATTAGTAAATAAAGATCATAAATATTTTGAGAAAGAGATGTTATTATTGTAGAAAAAATATTACCTTATTACTACTAAATAAAAAATAGACCTTAAAAACAAAGACCTACATACATACATTTCAAAATGAAGATGGAAGGTTGAAGCTACAATTTACTCTACAATTTATTGAGAAATAAGAACGATATCATAAGTTTAATGAAACTACATTAGATTTTTATCAAGAAAATCATTTTAAAATCAAAATAATATACCAACAAATAGAATGATGCTCAATGATAACAAGTAATGTAATATATTTATAATATATCTCAATATAAATGCTCTAATACCATATAAAAAATGGTGAGAAAATTGGATGTAAAAATTAAACCATTGTAACACATAAGAAAAACATAGAATAATATATATTGTTTAACATAATTGATTATTACATAGAATGATGTAAAATTCTTATAAAGAAGTGCATTCCCATGTGCAACCACCAAATCTAACTTCTAAACCACCTAACACCTAAGTATAATATTTAAATACTAACAAGTCAGTAAGACCACTTTATTTCTAATCTACTATCTATTATCTAACTATATACTATTGATGTAATATATTTTCAAAAAAAACAAAAGTGAAAGTCCTCTCCTTGTTCTAATGAATACAAACACACAGATATATAATAATTTAGAGAAGAAATCTTTAGAAAAGAAAGAAAAATCTAAAGACTAGCACTTGCACCCACAAGAGGTTCAAGGGATTCGCCGATAGGATATTTTTCCCTCAAAAGAAGTACTCTATCAAAACTTGTAGATACAAAAGAAATGGTTTTTCAAACACAAGTGTGACAATGAAATCGCACAGTAAGAAAATCTATTACATGTAACTATCCTCAATACCTATTTGGTTGTTTACAATGCAAAAAGTTATGCATTACCTATTTGTGCCTTCATATATTTCACAATAAATTTTTTTCAAAAAAGGCTAGAGATGAATGAAATTTAATTACATATTAATAATATTTCTAAGCTCCAAAGAAACGTCTTCAATTCCAAACATGAAAATGGAAATGATGTCTATGCCAAACAAATATTAAAATTTGATAAAGGACCAATTCATTCACCTAAATTTGGGTTTGGGGCTTCATCCATCCATCTCACCTTCCAAGTGTCTCTTGACCCTATGGGGGCCTACTACCTTACCTACAAATGAAGGGAAAACTACTTAATAACTTCTATAAATTCAATTTTAAACAATGTTCTTAAAGATTATTTTACAAATTTATGTGCTTTTAATGCTCAATGATTATGCCAACTTTTTTCTTAAGTCCCAAGTCCAAGCTAAATATCAGGCCTGCCTACTTTTTGCTGAATCTGAGTTTTTGAACTATGGTCTAGTGTCTTCTTCATTTGATACAAAGGTAAAACAATTTTCTACACTCACATTCTTCTAGCTCTCTTTGACATAAAACATAAAAAATATAGTTTACGATGTTCTTGTGGCTATTTACTTCTATGATTATTTTTTTCCATGTTTGTGTATGCATGAGTAAAGAAACATATAGTGGTTACATGTGGAAGGAAGAGTCAATGAAAACATTAATTGGATTTTCCATAAAGTTCAAAAAATTATGATGTTGGGCTTCAAAACATTTTCCCATATCGAAAACAATTGTTCTTATATATGAAACACTAAATCCATATTCCTATATCTAATACAATATAAACAAAGTGTAAATTAGTATCAATAATTTTGTTGGATTTTTTCATTGTTAGTGGGCTTCTTGCCACAAAAGCTTGCATCTTGCACCAAAACTCTGCCTTCTAAGGCTCTTAAGTCTGCATCAAAATCAAGGCTTAAATTATGATGGAATTGACAAATAAACCAGCCAAAAAAGTCACATGGTTAAGTGCTTGTATGAATGATGAGGATCAACAATAATTGGAGTTATTAACAACAATTCAACTCACAAAAAATTGCATCCATTGATACTACGCCATACATGATAACTTACCTTTGTTAAGGAATCAAAACCCTGTAACAATATTTAACCCTCATATAAGCAGGATAAATTTTCCAATTTAACCCTCATATAAGCATGAATCGGAGAACACCATTGACATCACAGTGAAAATTTCAAAGCCATCGGTAACCATCAAATATTATTTCACAATAAAACATTCGTATATA
Organism: Sequoia sempervirens; assembly: GCA_007258455.2. NCBI lineage: Eukaryota > Viridiplantae > Streptophyta > Pinopsida > Cupressales > Cupressaceae > Sequoia > Sequoia sempervirens. Next base: position 45,135 of record VDFB02266152.1, read on the forward strand.
CAAATTTTAATCCTACCTCTGGGCCATATTTAAAGACAATTAAACATCTCCTTTTACACAACCCTTCCCTTTAATTAATAAAACTACATACTAATGTATCAAAAATGCTGCATATTTCACCTTACCATCCATGCTTTCTGATTCACTATCACACCCACATGACACATATCTAAAATGTTGAATTATTTCACCTTTGCATTCATGCTTTCTATTTCGTTATCACACCAACATGACAATATCCAATGTTGCAATTATCTCATCTTACACATTCTCGCCCCATAACAGGTATCTCATTTTTGGGTTTCTTCTCATTATTGTCCATTTACTAGAGCTAGCAATTACCTATATCTCCTTTCTCTCAGTCCAATTAGAATAGTTTGGTTGAGCAGAGCAATCTATGAACAATGATCTTGGAGTATCTCTATTAGAGAACTCTTTTTTGCTATGTAGATCAAAAACAGATGTGTGAGGTCGTGTGAGGTCCCAAACTTGCATAAAATGAACAAGCTAAAATTAAAGGAAAAATTCACAATAAAATGGGAAGAATCACAACAGGTCAGAAACAGTTTTCTCTAACAAAGAATTTAGAGGTAATTGACGCACATAAGTTGGTGCTTTTTTAAGTCCTCAAATGCTAGTACAGACACTTGACAAAGACTTCATTTTATAATCAAAGTGATATACTTCATGGAACATGTACAATCCTTTTTGGGCATTTTTCTCCATCAATGGCAAAGACAATGAAAGATTACCATTATAACAAGATATCGTTTCTATCAATATTCCCATGTCAACCCAAAGGAATCATTACCAATACCTAGTGCATATAGCTTATATATTTAGGAAAGACACATTATTGAGGTTAGAAAGATGGGAGTTGAATACATCGTAAAACAATTCAAAACCACTAATGGTAGAAGGGTACTAAGATGTAATATGTTGCATCTATATTCTAGTGTCTTTTTAGATCTCATCAGTAACAATTCTTTCCACTGTTTCTGACAATTGGTTAAACCAATTATTATTACATAATCTACTTGCAACAAATTTTACAATGTTCAATTTTTTCAAAAATTGTCAGTTTTTACGAGTTTTCCAAATGTTTAGTAAAAGCATCTAAATGCCATGAGACAAATATCAACTTTGCACAAATTTCAATTCTAGGAAAGATATTTCGAGGTTACTAAATATGAGTTCCAACATCAAATCCACAAAGGTTTTGCAATTAGTCTATAGTCAAACATGGTAAAAAAAAATTGTTGAAAAAAAATATTCATCAAGAAATGGCACCCATTAGTATCAAGATAACCAAACTACTCAAGACACGAGAACAAATAAATCAAGTGCCTAGAAGAATATTATCTTATCATCCCTGGAATAGGTTAAATCTTTAGTAAAGATTGTTTTAATTTCACTGGATTTGATCCACATTGGACATTGAAAGAAGTTTGGCAACAGTTTTCCCTTTCAAGGATGCCTCAACAGTCAACACTCTCTTTTCCACTAAGTTACTTAGTATTCTGCTTAAAACTAAAGAATTTGAGTCAAATAAAATACTTCAAAGTCTTGTATCGTGCATAGTAGCTGGTAAAGTGTGTCAAAATTTGAATTATTTGTTAACATGCCAAACTAAGCCAGTAAACTAAATATCCACTCCTAAATATATTTTTCAAAAGCAAAATGTTACGCATTAATAAATTTATACCTAATACTTAGGGTTTATATATTATTAATATATAATAACAGGATCTAAGGAAGACACTTGGTACCTGCATGTCTCCCATGTTTGAGGCGGTAGAGTACTCCATGTTCATTATGATCCTTGTTTTTATCGCCATGCACTATTTTATCTGGAAGGGTACCAAAAAATTATATCTATTTTTTGTTCATTGTGAATAGACTGAAGAACCAGTCCTGGGGAGATTGGTCTGATACACCAAAAAGGAAAAACTTGCAACCAAATTTTTTGTTTAAGAGGCTGCAAATGTAATGTCTCAAGCTCAAGAATCTATTAAGTATAAAACCCTGTTACTATTTTTTGTTTATTGTGAATAGATTGAAGCAACAGGTGTAGGGAGTTTAATTTTGGTTCGTCAAAGATTGATGGAAGGGCTACAGGCTGCGCATTGGTTTTCTCTAAAGTTTAATACGGATGCCATTCTAACTTTTTAGACTTTGATGGTTATCAAATGTTCTAGGAGATTGGGAAGGTGAAGGAGTTCGATTCAAAATTTTGACCAGAAATAAAACAGAGAAAAAATGATCCAGCCTCAATCAAGCATTGTTACAAGCACTCTGCTACCCAGTCTAAACCAATCCCCTCGTAGAGCCTCCAACTGCTTCTAGTCATCAACATATTCCAAAATAACAAGGGCCTTGATGGACCTCAAATGGCCCTTCATGAACATCTTTCCGTGAACCTCATCATTAACTTTATCCTTGAACTTGACAAGGTCATAACAAACATGTCAGGTGAAACATCACAAATTCCAATAGCCATAACATGTCTAAAAGTAAAAAGTAACCCTCCTTTTCAACTGTTCCTAATGCCCACAGCACTAAATTGCAATCAATGCACCAGAATCCAGTCAATTAAATCTATGGGATATAAACTGAGTTGTATAGCACGAGATTCACATATATAGAGTTGCATATTGCATTTTACTTTTTAGTACCCTAGATAGTCATTTCCCTTGATTTTTGGGTGGGCATGGGTCACTTTTGTTGGACAAGATCAACATGTTTCACAATGGAAAAGAGAATATTCACTCCTATATTGGCATAAATCTACACTCTCTAAGATCTAAACGTAAACTATGAAAATCAAAATATAATAGGATGTAGTGCTCAATGGCATATATCACAGTTGTGAAACGAGCAATTTGTCTCAAGATGAATATTGAAAGGAACATGGAACTTAAATAAGTTAAAGCTGAGGAGAGGTTTGCTGTCAAATCACTAACTCACACTTATTAGGTTGCAAATTGGATACACACAGGTGTCTAAAGGAATTGCCCCAGCTCAGCAAAGAAGCGTAGCCCAATTGTCTCAAAAGTCAGACATGCCAACCTAGCCAGAGAATGTGCCCTACTTGATTGGGATTCATAGCCAAATGCAAGACCAGGGAAAGGGGATATGAGAAAAACAGGTTATTTGAGCACAATAAATAGTTAGAGGAGGTAAATAGAATTACAAAAATAAAGTTACCTTGAGAACAAATCCAGGAGTGTCGATGATGGTTAAATTGGGGCAGTGTGCATATTCTGCTCGCATAACAATAGGCTTTGTAGAAACTGCAGCAGAAGCCATTATAACAAGTGCTCTGTAGTCATCAGAATCTTCATCCTGAAACAAACACACCCCAAAACTGACCATTAATCCTATACACATAGAATATCTCGAACTTTATTAACGATCAACCGAAAGCATTCTTAAATAGTGCTATTGCATGTCTAATATTGAATAAAAAACCTGAAATAAAGCTAATTAGCAAGTGAATGAAATACTTAAATATTAGGAAAGTGATTAAGCCAAGTTATAAAAACAGTAGGGCTTACATAACAGAGACCCAAGTTCAACTCCCCAGTAAATGCGATAGAAGCGCATAAAATAGTGCATTCAACTGCATTGTAGCATCTAAGGCCATAATGGAAACCTAAGCGTGAATCAAGAAGAGACAACCATAAAATAATGAAATTGGGTAAAAAAATAGGATTCAACATCCTGGATTCCATGTAATTCGAAAAAACAGGCTGGATTAAAGTTCCAAAATTTGAATTTAATAGAAGAAATATTCCTTGGTTGTGGCATCTATGCTTAAGGGAAAAAATCCATAAAGAAGTTAAAGAAGACCTGAGAGCAGCAGCGGAGCTCAAGCGCAAAAGGATCGTGCACCATTTCGAGCATAAAAGGCCTGTGGGCGCCCATTTCAACCTCTCAGACATTGAACCTAAATCCCAGAAGCGCTTCCAAGAGGGAGCTCTTGCCATCCGATAGTAAGAGAGGCATTTACACGCATTTATGGGCAGATTTGATACGATTTGCTAGCTACAAGATTTGTCAGAATATTTTTTTCGGAGAAAAGATATCTACTGGATTTCTGACGTCAAGAAATAAATTTTCTGACTGCCAATAAATGCCTTTGCGCGGGGTTTTAGAGCTGCCTGAGCTTGAGGCAAAGCCCTACCGACAGATATTCAAGGCTGTCAAATCCGTGCTTTATACCGGGCTGCAGACAGAGGGGATCAATGGTATAACGGGCAGTGAAATGGTATAGAGGGAGTGTGAGACAGGTATGTCGTTGGCTTGTAGACTAGAAGTCCACAATAAAAGCCTATCGACTAAAAAATAAATTATCTTTCACATGTACAAAACTTCTTTTTTGGTTGCATGGTGGACAGTTCTTTGAGTTTCCCTTTTAATTTTCTTTTCTCCTTTCAACATCTTAATTTTCTATGTTAATTGTGCTTTTTCAAAATTTCATTAAAAATAATAAAGATTTGACTTTAATATTTATTTGTTTGTGATGGTTATCATTTGATTTTTAGAATTTTATTCAATTCTATGGGCCCACTCCCTTCTCTCTTCTTTATTCTATAATTTTTTTAATAAAAATATTTTACAAATGATTTAAATAAAACATTTTAAGTTTGAACTTATTATTCTAGACCCACCATCTACCATGCCAACTAGAATGAAATCAATGATGCTCTTTTTGATGAAATGTTCTTGATAGTATTCAGATGACGTACAAACCATCAATTTGGCGGGATGTGGAAAAAGGGGACAATATCCTAGTTCTTTTCTAACAAATCACTAAGTGTTCAAACTTTGTTCTCCTAATTTTTGTATGGGAAAAAATAGGAAAATAATGATGGTGACCTTTATATTAGTAAAATAAAAAATTACATAAAAATTAATAGAATAAATTTCATCTATTTACTTATCTATTTGTCTATTTGTAACAGCTTGTATAGATATTAATATTTATTTTGTTTTCATTTAATTTTAAAAATTATAAAAAAATAACTCTTATAGTAAAACTCAGGATGCTTCAGAAGGGAGGTGGTGGAAGAAGCTTCGGTCGATAAGGCTGCTAGTTCATAGGATCTTTTGGTTAATGAGGTAAATGCTTTGGTGAATAGAGAAAGAAGTTGTTGGGGAAAGGCAGGTGGTGGAGGAAGCTTTGGTTGATAAGGCTGTTGGTTCGTAGGATGTTTTGGTTAAGAGGTAAATGTTTTGGGGCCCGGTGCTAGAACTTACAACAAGACCAAGATGCAAGCTAGGGTCCCTACTAAAGAAATTTTTCAAGCCATGGATGCACATCAAAAGACAATTGAGAGTGACATGGAAGCTTCTAATATTTTGAAGAATATGTATTTTTTTGTTTTTGTTCCTCCTTTTTGGCAGCTGTCTTGCTGATGTTTTGCTGCGTGTTGGCTATTGAATGCTCTATTTAGTTATCTTTTGAAACATATTTCTCTTTTTGTATAGGGTTTCGGGGCCCCTTCAAAACCTGCTTTACCTCTAATAAAAAACTCTTACAATAAAACTAATATAATAAAAAGTATTATATTTTAGAAAACAAAATAACATATAAAACTATTGAAATAATTTATTTCCATAAAATTTTCTAGTATAAATAATTTACTAATATAATTTATTCTTTGATGTTGATGTCTTTCAGATAAATACATTTAAGATGTTTATACTAGTACAATAAAATGTTATAAAATAGTATTTAGTGGAAGAGGCAAAGTTTGATTGGCATTCAATTTGTTTAGGAAAGCTTCGTGATGAAAACTTGTTCATGGGCATTATGTATGATATTCAAGATCCCTCTTATCTATAAGCACTCTACACTTTGGAACATCGATCTAAATTATCCCATCCACTTACACCTTTATACATAGACCCTTATGCAACATACAAGACCCTACCTTAATCCGTGGTTTGAAAAAATCTTTGGAAAAACACCTATATTTGCTTTGGCATTATGATATATACCTTTTGACATTGATTTCCTTTCGTCCATCGAGTCTAAATATATCATTGCCTCTTTTCTAACAATGAGCCTTTACATGTCATACCCTTGGTATCACACCAAAAACCAATTCTTGTACATTTTTCCCATTATATAACTCTGGTTGGATAACCCAAATACCATTATCAGTATCATGAAAAATTGAGGATGATAGATGATTTAGTCATGTTCCTTTTTCAAGTTTGGTTTTTTTCCACAACATACATCCCCAAGGACACCATATTTCTTTATACTATTTTGCATCTCGAGGCTCTGATTGTTGGAGCATGATTCTTATCTTTACTTTTATCTTTATTGTTGCTCTTCTTGTATTTATTTTTTCATGTATTTGCGTGAATATATTTATTATTTATTTTCATGCATTTTCTTTATTTTATCTTTTGATATATATTTTTGATTAAGTCCTCTAATCATATGATGCATCATCATCATGGTTCATTATATCATGATACATAAAATCTATGTAAAAAAATATATCGCTCAAACACATTGAAATCTCTTTGTAGATTGCCAAAATCTAACTATGCTCAAATACTTCAAGAAGATATCATGATAATTTTTATTTCTAGAATTATAAGCCACCCTTGTATAATAATTCAATCATCCCCACTCATTCCATAAATACACATCTCTTTACTAATTTCAGTCTTGAATCCATTTTGAAAGCACATCTCTTTTCTTCAAACCTGCCTGTCCTCTCAAGGCAACATCCCATCGTCTAATGTAATCCCAAATTAAAAGTTTCTCCAAGCATTGAAACATCCTTAAAATATAATCTTAGTCAATCCTCACATTGTTCTCAAGATATATCGTTCCCACATCAATAATGTTGTCAAATCAATTAGTCCTTAATTTGTGATGCTTGGAATGTCTTCTATCATTTGGTGCCTATATCTACTTTCTTTGAAATTGCATTACTTCTTGAAGTTGCACCACCATTTCAAAGAGGGGAAAAATAGACACTAAAATATTACATCCACTCATTTCCATATCATTGCCCCTTATCAACATCTAACAACATTCATTTATAATTTATATAATTATTAATTAATCTGCTTTATAAAAATTAAATTGATTGAATAATATTTATTAAATTAATTTAAATAAGTAAATTTCTCACAAATATTCAAAATAATAAAATAATCCATTATCCACAAATAAATCAATAAAAATAATAAAAAATAAACATGATAAAATCAAACCAATTAACTCATTGATTAATATATTTAATAAATCTCCAAAAGGGAAAAATAGTTAACAAATCAAAATTAAATTAGTTAACTCTCTGAAAAATTAAAAAAAATCTATTTAATCAATAAATGAGATAAATAGCTAATAACAGCTGCTACCACTCCTCATCCACTCCACCTTTATTGAAATAAACTCTCAATCTAAGATCAAACCTTAGTTATTCATCCATCTTTTGAAAATCCTATAAGTAGAGATCTGTTATGTGAATTTTTTCCAAAGATAAAGTTATGAAATAACCCTTTAGAATTAAAAGGGAGATAGAAAAATAAAGGATATTATGATCCTTTTGTTAAAAGAGATATTAATAAAGATAATGTATTAAAACTCTCTTAAAAAGGTGGAAGAATAATTGGTTATTTAAATAATTATTAAATGCAACCTTTGTGAAAGCGTGTGATAGTTTAGAAACCACCCCTTAAGGCTTATATAAGCATTTATGTGAGACTTGGAAAGGGATGGAAAAAATTCATGGATGGAGAACATTCAAAGAGAGAAGATAAAAGGAAAGAGAAGTTCAAAGGGAACAAAGAAGTGAAGTTTTGGGTCATTGGCTCACATTGAAACATTTGGAGAAGGGGCACATAATGTGTGTCCAACTTAGGATACAACGTACAACCGACAGTGTCTTGTCTAGAGGGATGTGTTTATGGTATAAAGGTAGGTTGGGTTATGTGTAAGAAATGATTTTTCTTATGCCATGAAGGCAGGTTGGGTTTTGTGTAAGAATTGGTTTCCTCTGGGGGTGTTCTAGTGAAGGAAATCACTCAATATAGTGCAAGTTGGGTTATAGTGAAGGAAATAACTAAATGATAAATGATGGAGAAGAACATCAATAATTGGTGACCACCATTCATTGCAAGCATAAACCTTACATTATTTTTCCTTTCAATGGTGACCCAAGTATCAATGGCCAAAGTATTTGACTTATAGAGTATTTATTGCAACATGAGAAAGAGAAAAGTGCAACACAAATCCAGAGCCACCAATGTAACGCCCCGCCACGAAACCCCAAAGGACAACACAAAAACTAACAATTATGACACATTTTTTTTTTTAAAAAGTGAAACAATATATAGACAATAACATAGAATGTAATCTACATGCACATTTATACTGACTATGTCCTTTAGGGTATCATGACTACATTACGAACATAACAATTAACCAACCTAAACATACATCATAAAAATAACTAATAACAAGAGTTCATTTACATCTTCAACATTAAAAGAATTAGATATACATATTTCCACAAATACAACACCAATCAAAAGCATAGAATATGAACCAATGAATACATATATAACTTCCCATAAATGGGGCGGATAGATCAATACACTATTTACAAGTTTACATCAAAGCTTCCCTTATATAACAACAAGAAGGATACATCAATTACATGATAAGATACAACTGATATGATAACATTTGTAAAACCCCATCCCACAACCTAGAGGATGATGCAACACTGTGGAAGCACAACTATTTTTTTTTCTTAAAAAGAGTAACAATGACGAGTGAAGTAAACTACTCTAACACATACATCCTCTAGGCCACACAACGCGTCTACATGTGAATTTCAAAACTTACAAAATTATTCTAAAACATAGTATATGGAATTAACTCATGATAACAACATACAACAAAGCATTCACCATTCCATAATAAATCTAACACAAAGAAAAGTAATGAACATATTTCTATAGATACAACACCATATAAACAATATATACCATTTAATCCAATGATGAATAGATCATACATAATGTTACAATTACATCACAAGGGTTCCTCCTTGATTACAAATAAGGAATACAATATATAGTGCCCACTATTACAATGAATAAAGAGAAGTACAAATCCATAGAACCACACAAACTCCTCGAACAAGAAGATCTCGCCATCATGAACAAGAAGAGAAACTCAATAGAGTAAGATGCATGCCACTTAGCCATGTGGTACCCGTAGGACCAACCCCCATGCTAGGAGACAATAACAGGTAACCAAGACTAACCTACTACCTCTAGACACAGGCAAGGTACAAAATAACACTGTACTAGTAAATACAAAACACAAGGTTACATTGCTTCTAGAATCACAAAATCAAGTACAACCACTGTACAATACAATCGACTGTTGTCATAGGAGGAGTGTCATAACAAATGTTGCATTGGTTATCCTAAGGAGATCTTCCTAGGTCCCGAACCCCATCCTGGGTTATCCCGGTAACCTCTTACAAAATTTGGCTCCACATGCACACCAATGCAGAATTGATTATCTTTCGAGAAGACAAGATAACGATATTGCCATTCCAGGCCTTCCCGACTCATCTCAAGTCTAACATAATCCCTTAAGCCAATGAGCGAGGCTAACTATCAAGTTAAATATGTTAACTACCCATTCCCCTAATGTAGGTTATTTAATTTCCACTTGATTACACTGACTTCCATAAGAGTTGTCCTGGGACCACTTTGTCTATCGACCCTCATTGAAAGCCACTCCCCTATAGATAACACAATAACTCATACTACAACCCAAGGGTAGACGGTGCACAAACTGATAATAACATAACACAAGAGATAACACATCCCTACGGATGTCCAATACTGAATCCAACTACATGCACTACCCAAGGAAATCTCAAGGTGAATAATAAAAATGACAACCCTTCCACAATTATAACCTGAAAGATTTTTATTTTCTCTACAACAAATATTACCCATAGTACCCAATTATAGAAATACTAGAAATTAAAATAAACAATCTCATGTAATTAAAAGCACTACTATTCAGATTTCCTAAATCCAATAGAACAATATCTCACACTAAAATACATTATTCAAAACACAATTCCCATTAATAATCCACAACGAAATTATATCAAAAGTTTAACTACAGTTTCACAACCACACATAATATCTAACCCAATTTCACAATTAAACTAATTAATCATTTCTAATTAACTAATCGTGCTTGCATATATCTATTGTAATAAACAAACATTAAACAAATATATTTAATATGTATATATATAATTAAATACAATTATATATATATATACATATATATATATATATATATATATATGTATATATATATATAGTGAGAGTATATATATATATATATATATATATACATATATATGTATATATAGTATATATATATATATATATATATATATATATATATATAATTCTTAATTACAAAATCAACTATACCATAAAAGAACTCATTTATCTAAAATTAAAATCCATTTATATATCAAAAACTATTTCCTCAAATTTCTTTTTTAAAAAATAAAGAACATATTACATATTTCTTTGAATTCAATATATAATATATATCTATTATATAAATATGACATATAATATATATTAATAAAAACAATCTAAAAATAAAAATGTCATATAATGCATCTAGAGTTTCAACGCCAGACACCGAGCTTCTTCAGACCACTCTGCTAATGTTTCCAAAGCCTCCGTAAAAATTGCCACTTCCCGTGAGAAACGTAAATAAACCACCAAGAATATAACAAACTAGATTCCTAGAATTATCAGAAAGCTTCTAAGATCTACAATTTCTTCAAACCACAAAACAATTCTTTCATTTCCCAAAAAACCTCTATCTTTCTTTTCCCGTGAAAACAACTTCCTCTTTTCTCACCCATTTCAATCAATCTCTCCGTAAATCAATTTTAAGACAATAAGAAAACAAATCCTTCTAACTTCCAGTTCACACAACAAATATCTCTTCTTTAACAAACCAAGATATTTCTAAGATATTTTCCCAAATATGCATTTAAATTTAAAAACAATTTATTTAATCCAATTTACAATTAAATAACTTATTTATTTTAATTCCCAATTAATTTAATAATTAAAATTAATTTATAATATAACTTATATTAAATTAATTAATTTATAATAAAATCTCCATATTAAATAAATACTTAATCACAACATATAATTTAATCCTTAAAATTTAAACTTAAACGATAAATAAAATACCAAGACCAACATGGATAAGGAACATGACCAACATACAGACTGACGACACACTGTGCTAGGGTAAAGGTTTGACAAGGTTAACCAGTTACTATCTCCCAATCATTACTGTTGAGTAGTGAACATGCTCAGACCTATGAAACCAGGTGAAGCCGTTGTCCTATACTTGCAAACCTACAACAAAAGTGAAAGTCGTACATGTATATAGATAATAATTCATACACACCGTGAAGAGAGATTCACTAAAATCATAGGGCACTCACGAGCGAGCGATGCAATACTGTTCTCTTCACCAATACAATGTCACATCAACTGACGAGATAAAATATCAATTAAACTACAATGAGCATATATAGCAATGCCATCACAACTAAGCATCTATGCAAACATAAAGCATATTAAACATAATCACCATGCATATAATATATCATCATCACATCCATATAGTCTATCATCGCCCCACTGTCAGCGATAGAACAACCATAACATAAAATAAGGTCCAACAAAGTATCTGAGCTATCAAGAAAAACATAACAAAACGGAGGGGTGTCACAACAACATTACATAACATCAACGCTAACTCAAGTCTAGTACAAGATTTGGAAACTCTGCATCGGGTACCACATCCATGCTCACGAACATCAACTGGGAACCCAATGGTGTGCATAGCACGTTCCACCCAACCATGTGGAACCCTAAGGTCCACCCCCCGTGCTAGGAGATAATGATAAGGTCCCACCACCAAAGCATACAAGAAGACAATAGCATGACACAAAGAGGTAACATGACGCCAATATACAAATACCACAAACAAATCACAACAATGGCACCGCTTCTAGAGGTACACAACAAAAAAGTGAACACAAGACAAGGGAATGCTAGGTTGCTATAGGGAGGAGTGTCATCACATAGTTTGCTATGGGTTACCTTGGTGTAACCTTCCTAGGCTACCAGACCGCCATCCTGGGTTACCTTGGCCACCTCTACCAACCGTTGGACCCCCATACAAACTCATGCGGGATCAACATACCTTCTAGTCGGACTAGGCAGTTGATCTTGCCATTCTAGGCCTTACCACTCATCTCAAGCCTAAACAAGCACTTGAGCCATGAGTGAGGCGTTATCTTGATTAATGTGAACTACCCAACCCCCTAATTTATTTAAGATTATCATTGATTAAGAAACTCTCAATGAGTTACCCTAGACCTGCCACTTTGTGCGTCAGACCCCCATTAAGAGCCACTCCCCCTACTAACAACTAGAAGACCCAAAAATTTCCAATCGGGTAAGGTCATTTGCACAAAATCACAAATCACATGTACGTACACATAAAGTAAGGCTTGAACCCTCTTGCTCACAAAGTCACCATAGTTAACCATTCCACAGTGCAAGGCTAGAACCCACATAATCTTAAATCAAGTATAAGAACAACAATTCACAAAGAACTCAACAAGAAAACCAACAATAAGTAAACTCTTCCCCAACCTTTGGAAGTCCAACTAACCACTATGCACAATAACTCCCCATCGAAGAAATGGCAATATCATGATCACAAAAAGGCTATTTACAAATAACACTCACCATCAATCGTAAGGAAACAAGAGTGGAAACATCATCAAGTGAATCACCAACCTCATTCATTTAAACAATTTCATTCATGAATACAACTTACACCATAACACCCCACTTTCAAACAATTATCAAATTCACTCCCAATTTCCAATGAACGACACAGTGTTCAATTCAAACAGTCAAACAAGCCATACATGGAAACCATGCTAACAATCTCAAGTGTTCTCAAGAATTGGCACTTCAACAATTAAATAATTTACAAAGAAACCATCATTCATTTACTGACTAGAGATCTTCTAATTCATCTATTCCACTAATTTTAGAATTATTCTAAATGCATGTTTCCTCTATAAATCATCGTATAATCCAACAACCAACACTTACTACATCTCATAAGCAACAAATCCACTAGTTCATAACCATTATCACATAGTGGAACTAACTTTACATCTATTAAACAGTTGCACTAGAAATTATTGTTCAATCATCAAGAAGAATCATCTAATTTTCTTATTAATTAGATTACCCAATTTGAAATAAACAAACTCATGCAATATTTAAATACATGTACATATATACATATACACGTATGTATATATATATATTAGGAAGTAACTGCATCTATAATTCTAATGTGTTGTGTACAACTGGTAACCAATAAATCATATGACAGATTACACATACAATTGTATATATATATTAAATATATATTTATATACATATATACATATATATTTATATATATATATATACACCCA